>LPNX010216904.1:759923-904297 GCA_001517045.1 Pseudotsuga menziesii | reverse complement strand
GATTTCTCTCATTTCTTCTTGTTCGACGTTGGCTGCTTCCCATTGTGATTGATCAACAATCCAAATTGATACCTACAAAACAATCTACAATGCTAACTTTTTATGACAAAACAAAGTTTTTTCAATGAAATTCTAAGGCAATAGTATGAATTACATGTTTATATAGATTTTTATAAAAAAATTGGGTGGGAAAGACATTTAATTTTGTAGTTGGAGTGTGATTAATGTTTGAATTCACTCCCGGGCTTTTGCTTTAAAGGACCTCGAGCGAGCTAATACCTCGGTCGAGGTATTAATAAGACCTCGACCGAGGGTTTTTAAACCCTCGGTCGAGGGCTATACAAACCCTCGGTCGAGGTCTTATTAATACCTTGACCGAGGTATTTAAATACCTCGGTCGAGGTTCATACCTCGGTCGAGGGATTAAAAAAACAGACTTAGCCCTCATTCAAACAAATGGAAAATTTCCTGTGCCTTGAAGAGGTGTAAACCCTACCATTCTTAACACATAACTGAGCGGAGTTCATACCGATAGATTCACCAACGAATCTTCTATCCCATTGACGTATCATACACGCATTTTGGTATTCATATGATATATATTTTTTAATTACTTCTAAAACTTATACTTAGAAAACCACACTGCAACTTCGAAGCAGCTCAAAGAAAAATCCGCAGAGTTAAAAATACACAGGCAAAAAATTCTTAAAAATGCACACATCACATATCGACGTGTCCTCTTCAAAAGGGTATCTTTGGTTTTTCAATTTTTGAAAAAATAGAAAAAAATTCTTTACGTGGACAAATATGTGTTTAAAACGATGCTGAAATCGAATGTGGTCATTTTTGAAAAATAATAAATAATTGTATAATGCGAAAAAAATTAACAAAAAAATATGCACATCACACTGCATTTTATGTAGATCATGCTCATATAAATAGTTTTTTAAAATTATTAATGCAAGATTGAATTACTCTACGTGGACACGAGCCACTTATTAGCTTCTTCAAATTTTTAAGGTCACACAGTTCATTAAATGCAAAAATTCACACATTAAATGACATCGGAATATTTTTAGAAAAATATAACCATGAAGCCAACATAATATTCTACAATTTTTTTTTTTACTGCAAGTCAAAATTCACATGGCATATGTGCGTTTTGAGGGCTTCTATCTAGCACATGAGTAAAAAATCAGGTTTTCATCGCCAAATTTGGCCAAAAAGTGTTACCCATCTTCATGGAATCACCCTATTACAAAACCCTAAGTCTAGTAAAAACCCTAGCATGAATTTTTCATTGAGTAAGTCTACGGGTTGGAATTAGGGTATTGGAATAGGTTATGCATGGTGATATATGGTTCCTTTCCTTACAAACCCTTCCTATATTGTAATTATTATTTAAATTAGATATATAATAATTATCCTCCCATAATTGGTCATTACATTTAGATAAATTAAAAAACAAACAAAAAAAACATTACAATAAATTTTAAAAACAAAAAATTGCAAAACTTGCACGGGCACCAAGTTATATGAAAAATGCTTCCTAGTTTTTCAAACAATTTATATTCAAACTTAAGATATGAAATTCTTAGTAAAGTGAATGCCACAATATTCACATTGGTCAACAATTGAAACCAAAACCACAGATATGAATCTAGATACATTGTTCACAAAAACCTCTTTAACATTCCTAAAATGATGGGTCATTTACACACAATATATCTTCCAAGATGGTAGTTTTTCAAACAATTTATGCTTAGAGTCAAACTATGAACTGCTTAGTAAAATGCACTCCACAGTCTACACATTGGTCAAAAAATGAAACAAAACCATAGGTTCGAATCTAGATGCATTGTTCACAAAAACCTTTTTCACATTCCAAACATGATGGGTGATTTGCCCGCAATGAGTATTCCAAGATGCTAGTTTTTCAAATAAATTATGCTCATAATGAAGCTATTAACTTCTTAGTAAAATGCATGCCACATCCTTCACATTGGTAAACAATTGAAAAGAAAACCTCTCTCAGATTCCTAAAATGATGGGTTATTTGCCTGCAACCAATCTACAAATATGGTAGTTTTTCAAACAATGTATGCTTAGATTCAAGCTATGAATTGCTTATTAAAATGCACACCACAGTTTTCACATTGCCCAAATATCGAAAAAAATCAATAGGTCTGAAGCTAGATATATTTTTCACAGAAACCTCTTTCAGAATCTTAAAACGATGGGTCATTTTCCCACAATGAATCTACCAAGATGGAGGTTTTTCAAACAAATTATGCTTAGAGTCAAGATATGAACTGCTTAGTAAAATTCACGCCACAACCTACACATTTGTCAAAAATTGAAACCAAAACCATGAGTTTGAAACTAGTTACATTGTTCCTAAAAACCTCTTTCAGATTCCTAAACTGATAGGTCATTTTCCTACAATGAATCTTCCAAAATGTCATAGTTTCAAAGAGCTTATGTTTAGAGTAGAGCTATAAAATTCTTAGTAAAATGCATGCCACAATCCGTACATTGGTTAATAATTGAAAGTAAAACCATAGGCCTAAATCTAGTTACATTGTTCACAAAAGCATCTTTCAGTTTCCTTAAATGATGGGTCATTTTTCAACAAGAATCCATAGGTGGGTCATTAATTAAAACTAAAAGCACATGCTTGAAGATAGTTAAATTTTTCATAAAACCTATTTAAGATTCCTAAAATGCTGGGTTATTTTTGCATGGGAATTGAAAACTTGTCATCTTCGCATATTAGGGTGTTATGTAAAAAACAAAATGTAAATTTGAAAAAATTGGTTTAGTAAAATGCCCGCAATCCATATGTAGGCCAATAATTAAAAGTAAAAGCACAGGCTTGAAGATAGTTAATTTTTTCATAAAACCTCTTTAAGATTCCTAAAATGATGGGTCATTTTCCCACAAGAATCGAAAACTTGTCATTTTGGCATATTAATTGTGGGTAAACGACCCATCATTTAGGAATCTGAAAGAGGTTTTTGTGAACAATGTATATAGATTCATCCCTGTGGTTTTATGTTGGATTATTAACCAATATACAGAATATGGCATGGATTTTAGTAATCCCATTTCACCAATTTACACTTTTTTTAACGAATAGTTGTTTGAAAAGTTGCCATATCGGCATGTTCATTGTGGGAAAATTAATAAATATTATTTTAATAAATAAATATAGTTTTTTTCTTTTCTTCCTCCAAAATTAATAAATATTATTTTATTATTTTAACTATTATTTTATGAATTCATTTTAGGAGGCCCATTTTGAGTTGAAATTTCCTCTAATGTTTTTGTGAAGAACGTAACTATATTTAGGCTTGTGGTTTTACTTTCAACTATTTACCAATGTACAGAATCCAGGGTTCCTTTTACACTCCCATTTTTGCAAATTTACACTTTTCTTTTATTGGCTATTGTTTGAAAACTTTCCATCTTGTCAGACTCATTGTGGGGAAATGACCCATAATTTTAGGAATCTGAAAGAATTCTTGTGAACAATGTATATAGATTCATCCATGTGGTTTTATGTTCAATTATTAACCAATATACATATGGTGGCATGCATTTTAGTAATCCCATTTTACAAATTTACACTTTTTTTACAACTAGTTGTTTGAAAACTTGCCATCTTGGCATATTCATTATGGGAAAATGACCCATCATTTTAAAAATCTAAAAGAGTTTCTTTTGAAGAATGTTACTATCTTTAGGCTTGTGGTTTATGAAGCCCATTTTTGCAAATTTACACTTTGTTTTTACTAGCTATTGTTTAAAATCTTTCCATCTTGGGAGATCAATAATGGGAAAATGACCCATCATTTTAGGAATATGAAAGAAGTTTTGTGAACAATGTATATAGATTTATCAGTGTGGATTTATTTTCAATTATTGACGAATGTAGGGACCATGGCATGCATTTTACTAAGCACATATTTGCAAATTTACACTTCGTTTTTATTGTCTGTTGTTTGAAAACTTGTCATCTTTCCATATTCATTGTGGGAAAATGACTCATCATTTTAGGAATATAAAAGAAGTTCCTGTCAATAATGTATCTAGATTAAACCCTATGGTTTTAATTTCAATCATTAACCATTGTACAAACTGTGGCATGCATTTTACTAAGACTACTTTTGCAAATTTAAACACTATTTTTATTCATGTTGTTTCAAAAGTTGAAATTCACCGTGGGTAAATGACCTCTTATTTTAGGAATATGAAATGGTATTTTTTGAATGATTTAAATAGATTCATGTGTGTGGTTTTTCTTTCATTGATTCACAAATGTAAATACTGTCGCCTGAATATTTGTAAGCAAATTTTGGAAATTTACACTTTGTTTTTTACTTAAAGTTGTTTGAAAACTTGTCATATTGCAAATTCATTGTTGGAAAATGATTCATCATTTTAGGAATCTAAAAGAGTTTTTTTTAAAATGTAACTAGCTTAAGGCCTATGGATTTACTTCCAATTATTGACCAATGTACAGACTTTGGAATGCATTTTAGTAAGCCCATTTGTCTAGATTTACACTTTGTTTTTTACCAACTATTGTTGGAAAAATTTCCATCTTTGCAGATTCATTATGGGAAAATGACTCATCATTTAAGGAAACTCAAAGAGATTTTTGTGAAAAATTTAGCTAGCTTCATCCATGCGGCTTTAATTTCAATTATTCACCAATCTACATATTGTGGTGTGCATTTTACTAAGCCCTTTTGCAAATTTACACTTTGTTTTTACTTATTGTTGTTTGAAAACTTGTCATCTTGGAAGATTCATTGTGGGAAAATAACCAGATATTTTTATGAAAAATGTCTCTAGGTTTATCCTTATGGTTTTACTTTCAATAATTGACCAATATACAGACTGTGGCATGTATTTTATGGTGTGCATTCTAGTAATCCCATTTTTGCAAATTTACACTTTGTTTTTTACTAAATGTTAGTTGTTGAAAACTTGCCATCTTAGCAAATTAATTGACCAATCTACACATTGTGGCATGTATTTTATGGTGTGCATTCTAGTAATCCCATTTTTACAAATTTACACTTTGTTTTTTACTAAATGTTAGTTGAAAACTTTCCATCTTAGCAAATTGATTGTGTCCAAACTACCCATTATTTATTGTGTCGAAACGACCCATTATTTTAGGAATGCGAAAGAGGTTTTTGTGAACAATGTATCTAGTTTCATCCTTCTGGTGTTATTTGTTACTTATTGAGAAAAATATGAATGTAATTGAAATTTAAAACTTTAATCCATAATAATAGTGCATATAAATCACATCAATAATCCAAAGATATAATTTAAACCATAGAACATAGGATAGACCTTGGGAAAACCCTCCACTAATTCGAAGGATGAAAAACCTAGCAAGTGATCTTAGAGTATGATTGATAAGTAGAAGAGAATGATTACAGCACAATAGAATATTTCTTTCACCGAGAGAACCAGAGAGAGGAGATCAAATGGAACACTATATCTAACTTTCCAAGTGTATAACATTTTAATAACAAGTCATATTAGGATTTACAGCTAAAATAGAATGGTTGCATGCATCAGTAACTTGTTAACACTTATAACACTGATCCATCTTCAATAATGCGCCCCCCATTAATCTAGTGCCAATATGGCACTCCATAATTAGCTACCACTAGAAGATATGCACCCTTACTGACTTGGTTCTAGGTTGGAAGTCCATACTTATCTCCCATAAGAAGATATGCGCCTTCCATTAATTAAATAACTCTAACTTAGTTGTTAACTGAGTGTACTGAGATGAACTCAATGGAACTACATGCAACTGAATGGAACCGAGTGTAACTGCATACAACTAAGTTGAATTGAACTGAATGGAACTGCATGCAACTAAATGGAACTGAACAAAACTTAATGTAATTGAACAGTAACTAGTGTTACTCCATTAGTATTTATTTCCAACAATCACTTGCATAATTTAAGGAGTTGATTCCTTAATTAGCTGAACTTGTTTACCATAACTAATACTCAATTGATATTTAATCAATTCGAATTTACTTGGTGGAAACATGGGCAATTCAAATTCTGTCTATATCTCTGTGCTTATATTAAATATATCTGTATGGTCCATATGTGTTTTCATTAATTAATCATCTATATCAGATCATACTCATAAGATTGTTTCCGAAGCTATGATCATATGTATTCACATGCTAAATTAAATCACTCTAGGGGTAGCTAATCCCTAAAGGAAAATTGTAGCATATCTTGACCATGACTAGAAACACATCACATAGTATATCTACTTTACAGAGTAAAGAAATCTACCTCACAACATGAGGATATTTGTAGAACCTGATATTACTCACAATTCTATTGTCTTGATATTACTCACAATATTTACAACATCACCACCTCAATCATATGAGGATATTTTTAGGAATTGATATTAATCACAAGTCTATTGTCTTGATATTACTCAAAATATTGGAGAATGACTCCTGATGATGTAATATCAACACTCCCTCTCAACGAGGAAGACATTCTCTACCATACCAATATTATCTCGAAAGTGTCTAAACTTCATCATAGGTAGAGGCTTTTTCATCACATCTGCAATATTCTCCTCTGTAGATATATATTGAAGTTTTACCATACCTTTCTAGACCATGCATCAAATGAAGTGATACTTTATTTCTATGTGTTTTGACTTGTCATGAAGCATATGTTTCTCAAAAATATTTATACAACTCTGGTTGTCACACTTGACCACTTTAGGTTCTATATTTACACTGAGAAATCCTCCAAGTATCTTTCTCAGCCACAATGTTTCTGTGCAAGAAGTACCAGCATCAATGTACTCATCCTCTACTGTGCTTTGGGAAACAGAGCCTTGCTTTCCGTTAGACCAATAAATCATAGAAGAACCCAAGCTAAAATAGTATCTGGAACTGCTCTTTCGATCAACAATGTTGCCACACCAATCGGAATAAGTATATCCAAGAAATAATTCTCCTCTATTGGAGGCATACCTGAGTCCATAAGCAATTGTGCCACAGAGGTACCTCAAGATGTGCTTACCTGTAACCCAATGTCCGTGTCTAGGATCAGTCATGAACTGACTCAAGATGTTAACTGCATAGAAAATGTATGGACTTGAATGTATCAAGTATATCAATGAGCCAATAAATTGTCTATATAATGTGGGTCCACTTGATCTTATCTAGTCTTAGTCTCATGGATTTTCCTCAAATTGGAATCCATTGGATTTTTTATGGATTTACAATCCACCATGGCACCAAATATGTGCAAGATTTCCACTATGTACTTCCCTTGAGATATAAATATCTCATCATTCCTCCGCTAAGTCTCAAAGCCTACAAATTAGTGCATAAGACCCGAGTATTTCATCTCAAACTCTGAGGTAAGCTCCTTCTTACAGTCATCATTCAGTTTTTCCTCTCTGGTGAGGAAGAGATCATCAAAATATAGAACCAGTATCAGAGGTTGGTTCTCCACTACTTTGAAGTACAAGTTGGAATCTGCATCACTTTTCAAGAAACCTAGTTTCTGAAGGTAAATGTCTATTCTCGCATACCAATATTGAGGATATTTTTTTAACCCATACAAGGATTTATTCAACTTGCATAGATGGGAATCCTTACCATGTGTAAAAAAACCAACAGTTTTCTCAATGTAAAATTCTTCCTCAACCTCACCATTGAGGAAGGAAGTCTTCACATCCATCTAGTGAAGCTTCCATCCTAATACTGATAGTAGTATACCTGGCCACTGGAGCAAAAGTCTCCTCATAATCAATTCCCTCTTTCTGAGAGAAGCCTCGGGTAATAAATCTGGCTTTGAATTTGTCCACACTGCCATCTGTAGTATGCTTTATCTTGTAAAGCCATATGGAAGTAACAAATGACTTCCTATCAGGTCTGGGAACAATATCCCAAACATCATTCTTCATAATATAATGATACTCCTCTGTCATAGCATATTTCCATACTTATTTCTATGCAACCTATTCATATGATGAAGGCTCAGAGTTATTGACGTTGCTCATCAATGCAACATATCATGAATATCTATTAGGTTGCATGTGCTTTCTGAAAGTTCCTACTTGTGCTCCATGCTTCTCAACATCTCTCAATACATCACGGCACCATGCTGACCTCCTCTTTGTAGGAGTTTCATCAACCAGCTCAACCGGTTCATCAATGCCAGGTCACTTTGTAGGCTCTACAGGATTCTCCCTATGAATCTCAGAAGGGGAGGAATCATTCGCATGATCTTCTGAAGTAGGAATCTCAATATCATTTGTCTCTAGATAATATTCAATCTCTTTTGATCACTTGAATGTTTCCTCCTCATGGAAAGTCACATGTCTCTCACTAGGTACATAAATTCAAAATGATTTGGAGTTATCACTGTAGCCAACAAAAGATCCCTTCTTTATAGAAGGTTCAATCTTGGTTCTCTTTTATTTCAGAATGTGAATATACACAAGACATCCAAAAAGACGAAGATGTGATATGTTTGGTTTTTCACCAGTAAGCACCTCTTCAGGGGTTTTCTCATCAATAATTTCATTGACTTCTCTAAATGTACACTGTTGTACTAGTAGCTTCTTCCCATAAATAAGAAAAAATATCATGATCATGTAACATGTATTTTTCTACCTCACAAACAGTTCTATTCTTTCTATCAACAAGCCCATCTTGTTGTGGGTTGTAAGGGACTGTTAATTGTCTACATATACCTGTATAGCTACAAAAATCATTAAAGGAAATTGATTCGAAATCTCCTCAACTATCAGACCTTAGGGAACAAATATTCCTACTTGTCTGGTTTTCTACTAAGGCTTTAAAATATTGGAATTTACAGAAGGTTTCACTTTTGGATTTCAAGAATTAAATCCAGGCCTTATGGGAGAAATCATCAAGGAATAAAACATAGTAAAGGTACCCACTAAGGAAAGGGGTAGACATGGGTCCACACACATCTGAATGCACTAAATCAAGGATTCATTTTATATATAGTATGGCCCAGAAATTTATTTTTAACATTCTTTCCTAAATCACAACCTCGACTAATAGAATCATGAACAAAATCGAAACTAGTCATACCTTTCACCATTCATTGCAAACCAAGAAGTGCTATGAAGTGGATATATACAAGTATCCTATGGAAAATCTCACATGGGATGATAGTATGATGTATCATGGCTGAAATAAACTTTCCTGGTACCTTGTAAATTCCTCCTTCTTGAACACCAAAAATAATAGCAGTATCAAGCTTCTGGTTCTTCGACGATAAGTATGCTTGATTCTCCATGAAGATCACATAGAAGCCTTTATCTTTAAGGAATCAAATAGAGAGTAGGATTTTATTCAATCCAGGAACATAGAGAATGTCATCCATATGTAGTGTGTCTCTTGAATTTAACTCAAGGATGTGGATCCAACTCCTTGGATTGAATATGTAGAATTGTCTCCCAATTCCACCATGCACAAGAATTGTTTCGGTTTTAGGTTGGAGAGTGCACCCTTGTACCCTAACATGTTCTTGGAAGCACCATTATCAATCATCCATGTATCTTATCATGTGATGATAAATATGGAAAAATAAGAGACAAGATAATACTCTCTTCTAGTCTATTTCTCTTCAAGTGCAATCTTATGCAGAGTTTCTTCTATGGCAATGGAGGCATGAACCTTTCCTTCATCCTTATTATTTCTATTGCACTCTCTTCCAAAGTGACCTTTCTTTAGATAGTAGAATCATTTAAACTTTGATTTTTCAAATTTCTTTGTAATCTCTTTCTTCTTTGAGTGAAACAATTTCTTGGGAGCGAAAGGCTTCCTCCCTTTCTTAGTTCTAGCAAGGAAAGCTAGATTCTCTTCTTTAGTGTGCACTGTTGTGTTCTAGATGTGCCCTTCTTATTGAATGCAATCATTCCATAGTATTTTGAAATTGGGATTCTCTTGTATTAAGTTTACCACAACAAGAAAGGTCTCCCATGAGGAAGGGAACCCATCGATGGCAGTTTGAAGAAGATAATCCTCATATGTCACCACCTCGATGCTTGCTAGTTGATCCTTCACTTGTGAGATATTTGTGAAGAATGATTCCACGGTCTCATCCTTCTCCATATTCATGTTGTGCAACTTGTTATTCAAATCCCTCTTTTGAGTAGGGGCCTTCTTCTCATAGATTTTGTGAGTGTGTCAAAACACTCCTTTTTCATCTTCAATGGTGTGATCATCGACATGAGGTTGTCCTTCACAGAGTCATATATGATCTACTTTTCCTTTTCTTGATTTCTTTTATAATTTTTCCTCCCTGCATTTGTAGTGGGCTCTTCGATAACGAAGGTCACAAAAGATTCCAGATCATGCTCTTCAAGAATATTGAACACCCTCACCTTCCATGTATTGAAGTTGGATGTTCCTTCGATTCTATCTTTTGGTCAGATGGATATAGAATCCATTGCTTCATGCTCTTTCTCAATTCTTCAAGATATATAGAGGCTTAGAGTGTTTTCACAAAACTAATCTCTTGCACACCCTTGCTCTGATACCATGTTAGTGATTGAGAAAAATATGAATATAATTGAACTTTAAAACTTTAATCCATAATAAAAATGCATATAAATCACATCAATAATCCAAAGATATAAATAAAACCATATAACAGAGGATATACCTTGGGAAAACCATTCACCGATTCAAAGGATGAAAAACCCATCAAATAATCTTAGAATACGATTGATAAGTAACAGAGAATGATTACAACACAATAGCATATTGCTTTCACCGAGAGAACCAGAGAGAGGAGATCAAATGGAACGTTGTATTTAACTTTCCAAGTGCATAGCACTTTAATAACAAGTCATACTATATTTTATAAATAAAATATAATGGTTTCATGCATCAGTATCTTCTTAACACTTAGAACACTAATCCATATTCAATCATGCGCCCCCCATTGATCTATTGCCAAGATGACACTTCATAATTATCTACCACTAGAAGATATTTTCCTTTACTGACTTGGTGCCAGGTTGGAACTCCATAATTATCTCCCACAAGAATATATGCTCCTTCCATTAATTAACTAACTCAAACCATGTTGTTAACTGAATGTATTGAGCTCAACTGAATGGAACTACATGAAACTGAATGAAACTGAATGTAACTGCATACAACTGAGTGTAACTGAACAATACATAATGTAATTGAACAGAACCGCATGTAACTAAACATAACTAAATGTAACTAAACAATAACTAGTGCTACTCCATCAGGTGTTATTTCCAACAATCACCTGCATAATTTAAGGAGTTTATTCCTTAATTAACTGAACTTGTTTACCATAACTAATACTCAACTTATATTTAATCAATTCGATTTTACTTGGTGGTAACATGGAAAATTCGATTTTTCTCTCTATCTATGTGATTATATTAAATATCTTTGCATGGTCCATATGTGTTTTCATTAATTAATCATCTATATAATATCATACGCATAAGGTTGTTTATGGACCTATGATCACATGTAATACCCTGGGTGATATAGTCACATTCTAAAGTAAATCACTCTAGGGGTAGCTAATTCCTAAAGGAGACTTGTAGCACCTATTGACCATGATTAGCAATGCATCACATAGTATATCTACTTTACACAGTAAATTACTCCACCTAAAAACATGAGTATATTTGTAGAACTTGATATTACTCACAAGACTAGTGTCTTGATATTACTCACAAGACTGGAGAATGACTCCTAATGTTGTAATCTCAACATTATTTTCAATTATTGACCAATGTATGTATTGTGTCATGCATCTTAGTAAGCCCATTTTTGCAAATTTATACTTTGTTTTTTCCTAACTAATGTTTGAAAAATTTCCATTTAGGTAGATTCATTCTCGGAAAATGACCCATCATTTTAGGAATTTGAAAGAGGTTTTGTGAATAATGTATCTGCCTTCATCCTTGTGGTTTTAATTTCAATTATTGACCAATGTATAAATTTTGGCATGCATTTTAGTAATCCCATGCAAATTTACACTCTGCTTCTTTACTCACTACTTTTTGAAAAACTTGTCATCTTGGTAGATTCATTGTGTGAAAATGACCCATCATTTTAGGAATCTAAAAGCACTTTTATTGAAGAATGTAACTAGATTCAGGATTTTGGTTTTACTTTAAACATTAACCAATGTATAGACTGTGGCATGCATTTTACTAAGCCTATTTTGGCATTCATTTTTCTAAGACATTTTTTGTACAAATGTTTGCTTTTTTGTTTCAAAAATTGGCTTAGTAAAATGAAAGCCACAGTCTGTATATTCTTTGAACACAAAACCACAATCCTAGATCTAGTTGTATTTTTCACAAAAACTTCTTTCACATTCCTAAAATGATGAGTCATTTTCCCCAATGAATCTACCAATATGGCATATTTTCAAACAACTTATGCTCAAATTCAAGGTATGAACTGCTAAGTAAAATGCATGCCATATTCTAGATATATTTGTCAATAATTGAAAGTAAAACCACATGCCTTAAACTAGTTACGTTGTTCACAAAAACGTCTTTCAATTTCCTACAATGATGGGTCATTTCCCCCCAATGAATCTATCAAGATGGAAAATTTTCAAATAATTTATGCTCAGATTCAAGTTATGAAATTCTTAGTAAAATGCATGCCACAATCCGCACACTGGTAAATAATTCAAAACCAAAACCATGGGACTAAATCTAGATACATTGTTTACAAAAAATTCTTTCAAATTCCTAAAATGATGGGTCATTCACCTATAATGAATCTGCCAAGGTGGAAATTTTTCAAAAACATTATGCTCAAAGTCAAGCTATGAAGTAATTCATAAAATGCATGCCACAATATTCACATTTATCTATAATTAAAAGAAAAACCACAGTCTGAAGCTAGATACATTGTTCACAAACACCTCTTTCAAATTCCTAAAATGTTGGTTCATTTTACTGCAATGAATTTGCCAAGATAGAAATTTTTGAAATAGCTTATGCTCATATTCAAGTTATAAATTTCTTTGTAAAATTAATTCCACAATATTCACACCGGTCCATAATTGAAATTAAAACCACGGGATTGAAGCTAGTTACATTCTTTGCAAAAGCCTCTTTCAGTTTCCTGAAATGACGAGACATTTTCCCTCAATGAATCTACCAAGATGGTTTTTTTCAAACAACTTATGCTCAAATTCAAGCTATGAAATACTTATTAAAATTCATGTCATGGTGTGTAATTTTTCCATAGACTTGAATCTGGTTACTTTGTTCACAAAAGCCTCTTTTAGTTTCGTAAAATGTTGGGTCATTTTCCTACAATGAATTTGCCAAGATGGTAGTTTTTCAAAAAACTTATGCTCATAGTCAAGATATGAAATACTTAGTAAAATTAAAGCCACAATATCACATTGGTCAATAATTAAAACCAAAACCACAAGTCTAAAGCTCGATACATTGTTCACAAAAACCTTTTCCAATTTCCTAAAATAATGGGTCATTTTCTCGCAATGATTCAGCCAAGATGGAAGTTTTTCAAATAACTTATGATCATATTCAAGATATGAATAGCTTAGTAAAAATAACACCACAATATTCACATTGGTCAATTATTGAAAACAAAACTACTCATCATCAGCATTTGCGAGCAATGAATTTGCTAAGAACAACTAATGCCCTTTTGTGTGCACAAGTTTTATGGACCTTCATAAGCACACGAGGGCCCCTCAATAAGAATATATTAATTGAGTGAATTTTATACATTGATAAAGAAAGATGTTAGGTATGATTTTGTATAATTTTCCAATGTCATTGTTTTCCAATGGCTACAATCAAATGCCTTCGTAAGTAGAATACATAGTTTGTATTCTAAACCCAGTTTGTATTCTTAACACTAGAAACCCTAGTTTTTATCCTAAACTCTAGTTTGTATTCTAAAACCTATAAACCTTAAATTTTATCTCACAAAGATATATTTGATGAATTACTAATATGAATTGCAATGTATTTCCAATTGAACCCTTAGTGTTGAAATTTCATTGCCTCTCATTGTCCAAAACCCTAGCTATTGGAACCATCGATCAAGAAACGTTTTGCACCATGGACCCATGGGGGATAAGTACTCCTTTCACTATTATGATTTCATGAATATAAATTATTATATGCTTAAAAATATGAGCCCCGATCATCATTCTATGGCCTGATTCAAGATGCAGCCTAAATCCTTTTAGGGACACATGGTGAATCTAAGCTCGAGGCATAAAATTTGAATCAGGCAGCATAACCAATTTCCATAAGCTCCTGCAGGTGTGTTTGGACCCACAAGATATTGGTTTACGTATTTCTTAATTTGACCCCTTAGTGCATAAATTGCATTGCCTCTCCCTGACTAAAAAAACCTAGTTTCTAGAATCATCAAATAAGACAAATTTTGGGCCTTGGACCCATGGGGGAGAGGAAATCCTAGCACTATTCTAATATCACAAATCCAACAAATTCAATGGTTCACCAATTTGAGCCACGGTCATCATTCTATGTCTAGTTAGAAGTTGCAACCTAAATCCTTTCAAGGACACATGGTGAATTTGAGCACGAGGCATATAATTCAAACTGGGTATTAGAATTGAGCTTTGTTAGATCCTGCAAATGTGTTTGGGTAGGTCCCACACGATAATTATACCCACAAGATCCTATTCGTGGTATTTCTCAAGTTGACCACTTAGTGCAAAAATTGCATTGCCTCTCACTCACCAAAACCCAAGCTTCTGGAATCATCAAACAAGATAAGTCCTGAGCCATGGATCCATGGGGGATAAGCACCCCTAGTACTATTCAAATGTTGAAAATCCAATGGATTTGATGGTTCACCAATATAATGCATAGTCACCATTTAATTGCTAGTTCCAAGTTGCAACCTAAATCCTATTAGGGACACATGGTGAATCTGAACCTGAGGCATAGAATTTGAACCAGGCAGCAGAATCGAGTTATGTTGTAATAGACCATATGTTAAGCCCCATAAATATGTTATTATTTCTTTTGTAATTATGGTACAAGTTTCTAGGACTCCGGACTTGGAAATTATTATTATTATTATTTAATAAATAACTATCTCAACATGGTAAACTAATGAGAATGGGGGGCCATGGATTCCACATGTAAGGGGGTTAGGGAGTATGATTTGTTTCTCTTCCTAACATTACTTGTTGCACTCTATTTTTTATTATTTTTGTTTATGGAGGTACTATTACACCCTCTTTGATTTTTTGTGGGACCTCTTGGCTAGCGCACCCTCCTTGGTTATTCCAAGCCTCTTGTGATACTCCTCATGTTCCCATGTGCCCTCACTGGCTATTTTTATTATACCTTTCTTGAAAAAGTGTAACACCTCTCTTGTTTCACCTGTTTTTTATTATGGGAATGGAAATCTCTAATTGTAACATCTCTCTCATTATTTGAGTAATCCCTAGTGAATTTGAGTTACCTCTCCTGGAATTCGAGTCACTCTCTTGGGAATTTGAATGGCTATAGAAGGATTCAAATTGGTCTCTTTCACTCTTATCCTCTCTCTTTGAGCTCTCCAGAATAGGATAATTCTCTCTTTTCTAAGAAACACATGCTCTTGAGTAGGATATGCAATGTATTTCAGGAATATTTAAGGCCTTGTAATGAGGTTTAAAGACCCTATAATGGGGATTGAAGATTGATCTATGCTTACACAGCATGAGTCCTTATCCCATTACTTTTCTTTGTCCAATATAGCTCATAAACCCTAGGTAAGGGTGGTAATAGCTTGAGGGATTATGTAGCGAGGGGAGTAACAACTCACCAAATAGTATAGATGGAAGGGAAAGTTGATATGGTGAAAGGTGTAGTTGTGGTATTCTCACAGTGTTGAGAAGGGCACAAACATATGTTCTAGTTATATATTTTTTAAAATTTTTGGGGTTTGAAATGTATTTGATTTTGTCCAAAATGAATTTTCCAGTAAGGAATAATTTTTATTTAAATGAAAAAGGTTTTTGTTTGACTAAGATATAGTTGTTTTTGTTTGGCAATGTTCCCGGTGTTGAGATGAGCACACCATACATTTTGATTAATCGAGAGTACATCTTCTTGGATATATGGCCCCATCTCAGAGGTGACTGTCATGTTGAAATATGCACGAGCATGGAATTTCTATGGTTGGGTGGAATACTATCCAATTGAATCTAGTTTATTTTCATTAAGATGAGAATTTTGTTATATGTTTATTTGCTACATTTTTATATGTGTGTGTGAATCTGATTTTGTTGTCATTTACATGGATGTAGGTGGAATCCATGAGATCTGATCTATTTATCATTTATATGGTTGTATATATAATCATTCATATCTAGTTTTGTTAATGATAATATGGTTGTAGGTAGAATTTTGGAAGAAGAGAAGTAAAAACAAATGGACACAAGATAATCAGTGAACCCTTAAGTTTGGAAGATTCAGTAAGCAAGTGCATAGAATATAATGAAAGGATCATTCACATTCAAGAAAAAATCATGCATTATGTGAAACAATTACAAATAACCCAAAGAACAGTTGCAAGAAAAATCAAGATGTCGGAATAATTGTACCAAGAAGAGATTATCAAAGATCTAGATCATTCTCGAGAAGACCTCATCATATTCCATCTATAGTGAAGAAGAATAGGTATTCATCAAGATGCCTAGAAAGCAACCTTGAAATATTGCCAATAAGGTATAAGAAGAGAAGGTTTACACAAAATGAATTAGTGGGAAAACTAAGAAGAATCAAACCCCTAATATTTAATGGAGAAGCGAAGTAAGGTGAAGATGCAAAATATTGGTTGTTGGGATTTACAAATTTCTTACAGTTGCATCAATACACATCAAACATGGAAGCAGGAATATCCATCTACCATTGCAAGGTAAAGATTCCATTTAGTGGGACCAATTAGTCAAGCAAGTCAAGATATAAGATATTGACGAATATAGAATATATTGGAGAAAGTTCAAGAAATACTTCCAGAAGGAATATCTCTCACAGCACTAGTATGACAAGAAGATGGAGGGGTTTTATGAATTCAAGTTGGGAAACATGAACTTGGAATATTATGAGAAAATGTTCCTATAACTCTCAAAGTATGCAAATTTCATAAAGGATGAGAAAGTGAAGATTTATAGGTTCATTAGTGGTATACCGGATTCATATAAAGATAATATCCAATATGAAAGACTAAAGACCCTTAAAGATTTCATTTGGAAGGAAAACATATATATGATCAGAATAAGAAAAAATATCCATATAAAAAGGACAAGAAAGATAAGAAAAGAGACAAGCAATAATAAAGAAAGAAAGGATTCAAGCCTCCATCATATAGAAATCAAAGACCACCTATTTAATGTTGGATATGTAAGAAGAATCATTATGCCAGGTAGTGTCCACATAAGGGAATTACCATTAAAAAAATTCAAGAAGTATCAACTATTGGTGATGTTGGAAGAGATACTCCAAGAAGCTATGTAGCCTTGGATAGTAGACAATTTGATCATCGGTCTCAAATGATTAAGGTAGCAAGTAATACTGCCAATGTAACTATAGTTATTCTAATTGATTATGAATATAGCCATAGTTACATTGTGCCTAACATAGTTGAGAGATATTACTTGAAGAAAATAAAGCTTGAGATAGCAAGTCTAATGAAGTTGGCTACAGGAACCAAGAGGAAGGTCACAAAAGTAGTAAGAAAGTATCATTTAGAAATCAATGGTATGAATACCTTTACATACTTGAAAATCATACATTTAGGTTCATATGATGTATTAATTGGCATGGATTAGTTGCATGCACATCATGCCCTACTTGATTGTCACAACAAAACTTATACGTATCTAAAGGAAGAAGGAAATCAAGTGACAGTGAGAGGTATACCTAAACCTATATCTCTCAGACATAATATTTGCATATGTAGTTAGAAGATTTATTGAAGAATGGTTACATGATACCGAGTGTGGCACCTTAGGGAGATCATGTGTTGTTTGTAAAGAAAAAATGTGGAACTATAATACTCTATATATATTATAGAAAATTGAACAAAGCAACAATCAGAAACAAGTATCCCTTGCCAAATACTAATGACTTATTTGATCAGTTGAGAAGAGTCAAATTATTCTCAAAGATAGATCTAAGATCAGGTTATCACCAAATCATAATCAAGAATGAAGACATCAATAAGACATCATTCAGGACTAGGTATGGTCATTATGAGTTTACAGTGGTACCTTCTGGATTGAAAAATGCATTGGCGACATCCATGTGTCTAATGAGTGGAGTTTTCCGAAAGTATTCGAATAAGTTTGTGACGGTATTCTTGGATGACATCCTTATCTATTCCAAGTTAGAAGAAGAACATAAAGAGAATCTGATATTGGTGATGAAAGTAATTAGAGAAAATAAATTCTATTCCAAGCTAAGTAAGTGTCCATTCTATCAAAGTAGAATCCACTACTTAGGGCACATCATATCAGAAGAATGCATCTGAGTGGATATGTAAAATATGAGAGGTATAATGGAATGGAAGACACCAAAGAATCTATCAAAAGTAAGATCTTTTATGGGGTTGATAGAGTAATACAAAGATTCATTAAAGGTTTCTCAAAGTTATCTCATCCCAATACATGTTTGTAGAAGAAGGATGTGAGTTTTGAATGGACTTCCAAGTGTGAAGACATTTTTCAACGACTCGAGGAAATGCTTACCGGTGCACCAGTTTTGAAGATTGCAGATCTTGATGAAATCTTTGTAGTATGCACTAATGCATGTAAGCAAGGAATTGGTGAAGTGTTGACTCATAATGGCCATGTAATTAGTTATAAATCCAAAAAGATGAAAGAACATGAATATAACTATGCCACTCATGATCTAGGGCTTGCAACCATTGTTCATGCCTTAAAGATGTGGAGACACTACTTGATGGGTAAGAAGTTTGAATTAAGGACAATAATGATTATTTGGAGTATTTGTTTGAGTATCCTACCTTGAATGTAAGTCATATAAGGTGGATGGAATTTCTATGTTAATATGAATTTGATATCAAGCACATCAAAGGACAAGAGAATAAGGTAGTGGATGCACTCAATAGGAAGATACATGTGATGTATGTAGAATATTTCAGTACTAGTACATGAGATTTGAAAGATAAGATCATTGAATCCAATTCTACAGATGAACATTACCAACAGGTAAGAGATGATGTGAGAAATAGAAAGTACCACCAAATTTTGATAAGTATAGGTTGGAAGAGAATGGAATCCTCATGCATAAGGATATATTTTATGTGCCAAACTCTAGATATATAAAAAAGATGGTTCTGAAAGGGATGCATAATGTGCCTTATGTTGGGAATTTTAGTTATCAAAAGAAGATAGCAATGGTGAGGGATTAGTACTATTGGCCAAGAATTAAGAATGATGTTGCGGAGTACATATTCAGATGCATGGAATGTCAGAAGGTTAAAGTGGAGAATCGGAATCTAGGTGGTTTGTTGCAGCCATTACCAATACCTAAATCGAAGTGAGATGTAGTGATGATATATTTCATCACAAATTTTCCCAATACTATTAAATAAATGTAACTACATAAGATGTTCTATTTTTTTATTACTAGTAGTATTCCTCCTTTCGGAGATGTTGTTCCTCTGATTAGGGATGTCATTGATGTAATTGGTCATGTAAAGTCTTCAGGTAAAAACTCCATTGTAATTTGGGTCAGTAGTACCCACAAAAATATTATTAAAATGTTATTTTGAGTTTCCCAAATCAAGTTGTCCCTGCCTGTGAGGAGAATTCATCCTTGTTGGTTTATTAGGATTCTCATTTGATGTGCATAAATAGATGAGGCTCCCTCCTCATTTGGACACACTTAGCACTCAAGCAAATTCTCTAGAGAGAGAAGTACAAATATCTAAGAGAGAGGAAGCAATTAAGTATTCTTCTTGGATTCTTGCACTATACTTGGTTGAATTCTATATAGAGGAAATTTTGTTGGGTTTTCTCCCCCATGAGGGTTTCCCAGGATAAAGATCTATGTTCTTTTGTGTTGATGTGCTTGTGTTTATTTCAGTGATCCTTTTTCATATGGTTATGATGTTATGATTATAAATGTTTTAAAATATATACAACCATTCAAATATTAACATGCTATCATATCCACCCTTAAATAATTCTTTGTGCAGTTGAAACACTGCTACAACTGCATCTACTAGAGATTTGGATGTCATGCTTGAAAACGCTTGAAGGAAAAACCTGGTCGTCTTGGAATTTTCGCTAGAACTCAATTTTTTTGAAGGATCAGGAGTTGAAACTTGGAAATCATGAATATGAAATATTGATTAACCTTGTGTTCTATTTTCAACCTCATATTCATTGTACTGTAGGAGATATGATCCCTCCAAAACAAGATTCCACATCTTCCAGAATTCAGTCTTAAATAGCTGACCTGGGGATAATTTCTATATCTCGGGATAGGAAGATACAAATTTAATTTAGTAAGATGTTTCATATCAAGCATGGACTTTATTTTCTATGGTGCAAGTTTCAGACCCTGAAGTTGAAATAGTGACATGTGGAATTTCGTACAAGTTTGCTATACTAAAGTAGTCCACAAAAAGGTCATCGTTCGAAACTTAGGACAAGTTCCACTTGGTGAACCCAATATTGATATAATATATAGGTTTGGAAAGAATATAGATCAAAATATCTCAAGATGAAGTTTTAGACCTTGAGGAGTAGAAATTTTAAAGATACATCAAAATTAATACCAGACAATTCTGCAGAAGAAATTGAAGAAACTAGTGCTTCCTATTTCGAGCACTTCCCTCCATAGATCAATTGAAAAAAGGAGGATCATACAAATCTCCCAATTATGGTGCATATTTATATGGAAATATTTTCTAATTTTTTGGATTTTCAAATTTTGACCTAATATTGTTGTCGAGAAAACTAGGGCATCAGATATTTTCCAATGATGTCCACGGTTTTGAGAAAAGGAGTATGCTTCCCAACTCACCTTGAGGAGGAACATATTTCTATCCAATCAGATATGAAAGTAACCTAAGTTGAAAATTTAGGTTTTATTTGTCAAACCCTATGTCCACTAGAATTAGTCTTCCAAAAAATAACTGGAGCAAGCATTTCGTTGAAGCAATCGCATTGGTAAGTTCTATTATCTCTATTTCCATTTGAGGTTCTCACTTTATCATGATGACAAATAGTACCAATATTGAGGAAAATATTGAAGAGAAATTTTGGGCATGGAAGTATATAGTGTTTCTTATACTAGAAGAGCATGACTTAGAAGACTATGTCAAAGAAGAAGTTGCGGATCTAGAGGTAGATAATGACAAACTTGGTCAAATCCAAGAGAATTATGTCTATATCCATCAAAGACCATTTGATCTCATATGTATTATTTTTTAATAATCCTAAGAATATGTTCATTGCATTGACTAGTTTGTAAAAATTCAACAACATCAACAGGAATATGACCTCGTGAAGTCAACTCAAGAATTTGAATATGCATATATCAAAAAGCATTCAATCCCACTTCATGAGGGTCTCCCACATCAAGGAGCAACTAAAATCCATTGGAGACAATGTCAAGAAAGAATAAGTGGTCATGACCACCTTGAATGATTTCCCCTAGTCATGGGAATATTTCATTCAATGTAGCTATGCCATAAGGAGACTCACCAAGTTTAGTAGCAAGAGAATAAAGGGTAGTTTATGATGACAATCATCCCTAATAGCTCATGCCACTGAAGATGATGAACCCGCTAAGAAGAGAACAAGGGAAGATTCCTCACGTGATGAGGAATATGTACTTTTATCTAAAAGTATTCAACCCATGATGAAGAAGAAACTCTTATCCATCTCAGCATTGGAAAAGAAGGGATACAATTATGATTGATGAAAAAATAAGGGGCACTAATATCTATGATGGTTTGTTGATCTTGAGAAAGACAAACACAGGTCCTCATAATTAGATCATGGAGAAAAACACACTATCAGAGACTCCAATAATTCTTGCAAGGAGACAAATATCAAGAGGGATTCTACCAAATAATCAAATATATGTGTTTAAATTGTCATTTCCTATATATCTAGTTACTTAAATGATATTGTTTAGTTGAGTATGTTTCTATATTTAGGACATGTGTTATGCATGTTAGAGTATTTGCATTCATGAACATGATACTACTAATATGCATGTAATGGGTAAGTAGCCTATGGTTCTATACAACATTCCATTTCTACTTATCTAGAATGAAACCTATTTGTTGACATATTGGGAGTAGTGCGCACTCTTAATAATGTTCTAGTAGAGATGGAAGGCATCTAGAAAGTTACCGTATGGATGAATGTTGTATTGGATAAAATAGTTACATGATTGTGTGACATATGTCTTTATGCATAAGAATTTGTCACTATTAATATGTTTTGGGAAATTATGAAATTTTTATAATCATGCAACTGAATTTGACTTGTAGGAAATAGTGTGTGCAAGAGAAGAATAATAAGTCTTGTTCCAAAGAAAAAGTGATGAAGGCTCAGCCATAACACTCAAAACATATTTACTCAAATAAAGCACTTGAAGAAGAACGTGAAGCTCCCATATTCAGAGGCATAGTTATAGAAGAGGGGACTTCGAAAGAACATGATGACCATCAGATGATCAAGCCATAAAAAATTGTAGATCCACCTCGAGAGGTGAACACATATAAGAGAAGATCAACTTGAACATGAGAAAAGAAATCCAATATGCAGAGACCCTTCCATCTATAAAGAAAAAGTCAAGAAGAAAAAATGGAAGCATTCTATCATGTATCTACAAGATCAAGCATGCAACAGATGGAAACATAAAGAGATACAAAGAAAGGTTCGTGGTTTCTCTCAGAAAGAGGGAATTGATTATGGTGAGACATTTTCTCCATTGACCAAACACACTTATTCGGTAAAGTAGAAGTGCATATTGAACAACTTCCAGAACTAGGGAATCTCTACAAAGAACCACATGTGAAAAAATTGAAGAAGGATTTGTACAATCTCAAAAGGCACCCATGGGATAGCACATATGGTTACATGATGAGCTTGAGGATCACCTAAAGTGATGTATATATCAACCTTTGATACAAGGTTAAATATGGAAGCTTACAGATGACGAGAAGCTCATAGTTGGGTGTAAGAGGAACTTTAAACAAAGTTCAAGATGGAGGATATTGGTATCCAATGACCTTGAGAAATTACATATATGGATATGGAGAAGATTAGAGATAGAGAAGAATACATGTCAATATAGTACATAGTGTCCTTATATAGAGAGTGTGATATGTAGAGGGAGAATGGTGCTCTGCTTCAGAGGGAGTGAATATAGTAAATATCAGAGTTTGAGAATCTGACATGATTCTTGAGATTAGAGGCGTGGCAAAATATAGAGGATATTTTACTTAGCTAAGGAAAATGTGCAGTCAATATCCTGAAGAGGTTCGGGGTGTTGGAATATAGCTACAGTGATAGCATCGAACTTGAAGTTGTTGTGTGATCCTATTTACAGTTGATGCCAGATTCTATAATCATATGATCGATTCGGTGTTGTACTTGACGAACATGAGGATGGATATATGCTCCATGGAGAACACTTTGTGCCAGTATGGTTGTGGCAAAGCACTTGCTAAGGCACTTGGAGGGTGCGGTCGAGTATGGTCTCAGATACGAAAAAACTTAGAGGATCTTCCTGTAGGGATATGTTGTCTCTAATTGGGATGGTAGTGCTACAAATAGGAAAATCACTTCAGGGTGTTGCTTAATCTTGGGTTTTGGCATGATTTCTTGGTTCATCAAGAAGTAGATGAGTGTAGCACTGAGTACAACCAAGGTAGAGTATATTCCATCTTGTTCAAAAAGTTGTGAGACAGTGTGGATTAAAAATCTACTTTCGGGATTGTTTGATGTTAAGTTAGAGATGGTGTGTGTATTCCATGACAAGTCGAATCACATCAAGATTTGATATCACTATATCTAGGACATGGTGCAGAGAATATAAGTGAAGCTTCAGTATATTGAGATGGATGAGAAGATAGTTGATGTCTTGAACAAGTCTTTGGAAAGAGTGAAGTTTGAGTACTTTAGGGACAAGCTTGGAGTTATGCAGAACGGTGTCCATCGCAAGGAGTGATGAGTCCTAGTGGTATGGCCACTGTACAGAGAGAATGGTCATATATTTGAGGGTAGATCCCAACATGGTTTCTGACATCATCGAGGGTGGAGCCCAATATGAATAACTTTATCACCAAGGGTAGATACCAACATGGTTGGTGACATCACGAGAGGGTGGATCCCAGTATGACTGGTCATATCACCAAGGGTAGATCCCAACATGGTTGAAGACATCACCAAGGGTGGATCCCAGTATGATTGTTCAAGTCACCAAGGGTAGATCCCAATAGGGTTGGTGTCATCCCCAGAAGTAAGATCCCAAGAAGGTTGTTTGTATCTTTGAATAGGAATATCCCAACAAGATAATCCTATGGTTGATGTATATTCTCTAGTAGAATGGAGGCACCTAGTCAGTTACCAAGACGATGAGTTATAATATTCATTTGTAGATGATGTGGTATTGGATTAATTTGCAGACGATGAGGTATGGAATTCATTTGTGGATGATGTAGTTATGCATTCATTTGCAGATGATGAGGTCCTACATTCATTTGCAGATGATGTGGTCTAGAATTCATTTGCAGGAAATGAGTTCTTGCTTTCATTTGCAGATGATGTGGTCCTACATTCATTTTTGGATGATGAGGTATTGCATTCATTTGTTGACGATGTGGTCTTGCATTCATTTGTGGAAGACAAGGTCTTGAATTTAGTTGCAAATGATGTCATACTGCATTCATTTGTGGACAATGAATTTCCTGCATTCATTTATGAATAGGGTCCTTCATTCATTTGTGAATGATGAGATTCCATCATTCTTTATGTTGTGGGTGATCCCGCATTAATTTGTGGATGTTGTTCAATGTTTGTATAGTAATGATACTACAGGTGATGTGTCGAGATGATTATGCTTGTGATTATGTGTCGAGATGATGATGCTCATGATGATGTGTTGAGATGATGATGCTCATGGTGATGTGCCAAGATGATGTTGCTCGTGATGATCTTTGATGATGATGTTCCATAAATGATGATGATGATATAGTTGTTGAAAATTTCCTATGAAATGTAGACTTAACAGTCAGTTGTACAGATGTTGTTGTTGTTACTATTGTTATAGAATACCTTCCTTGTTAAGAGGGAGTGTTCAAAAATCTAAATGCATAAGATATTATATTTTGTATTATTATTATTATTCCTCCTTTTGGAGATGTTGTTCCTCTGATTAGGGACTTCAATGATGTAATAGTTCATGTAAATTCTTGAGGTAAAACCTTTGTTGTAATTTGGGTCAGTAGTACCCACATAAAGTATTATTAAAATGTTATTTTGAGTTTCCCAAGGAAAGTCATCCGTGGTTGTGAGGATAATTCAACCATGTTGGGTTATTATGCTTTTCTGTTGATGTGCATAAATAGATTAGGAACCCTCCTCATTTGGACACACTTAGAACTCGATAAATTTCGCTAGAGAGAGGAGGAGGAGTCTATCTGAGGGAGAGGAAGCAGTTAAGTATTATTCTTGGGGTCTTACATTGTACTTGGTTGAAGTATATATCAAGGAATTTTTGTTGGGTTTTCTACCCCATGAGTGTTTCCCAAGATAAATATATGTGTTCTTTTAAGTGGTTTTTCTTGTCTTTCTTTCAGTGATCCTTTTTCATATGGTTATGATGTTATGATGTTAAATGTTTTAAGATAATGTATAACCCTTAAAATATTAACAAAGACAAGACTAAATAATTATGCAATCATGGTGGTGGTGGAAAACATTGAATAAAGTTGCACATTTTATTCTAGTAAAGACGACTCATAAGGAAACTAACATTGTAGACATATATAATAAATAGGTTTCCAAACTGCATGGAATTCCAAAATCTATAGTATCAGACAGAGATGCAACATTTACTTCCAAATTTTTGAAGGGATTGTTTGAATGATTTGGCACAAATATGAAAATTATTACAACATTCCATCCTCAGAGATATGGTCAGATAGAAAGAGTCAACCAAGTGATTGAGTATATGTTGAGAATGTATGTGAGGGATTAGCCATCCAAGTGGCAGGATTATTTTCACATGGTAGAGTTTTCCTATAATAATGGATATCATGCCTCTCTGAAGATGAGTCCTTTTGAGGCATGATTGTATGGGAGAAATTTTTATGCTACAATGAGTTGAGATAATCCAACAAAAAGAATCATAATTGGACCTAACCTTCTAAAGGACATGGAATATCATATGATTAAGATCAAGGAGAATCTTAAAGCAACTCAAGACATATATAAAAGTTATGTAGATCAGAACCAAATTGACAGCAAATTTAAAGTTGGATATCATGTCTTATTTAAATTTAGACTCAGGAAGAGATATTTGAACTTGGGGAATTGTTCCAAGATAGTTGCTAGATATTGTGGACGCTTTGGGATATTTGATAGGATAGGTCACATTGCATATGAGATTGCATAAAAGTGAATAATGTATTTCATGTATCTTTGTTGAAAAAATATATATATGATGTTAATCATGTGATTGATTGGAATGTGATTCAGGTGGAATCGGAAGGGGAGTTTTTGATACAACTAGTTTCTATATTGGACAAAAAAGTGAAGTTGCTACAGAATCGAGAGAATAGGTAGGTAAAGGCATGATGAACCCATTACAGTCATGAAGATGCTACTTGGAAGTTGGAAGATGCTATGAGGGAGGCATACTCTCATATTTTTTGAAATGTTGTGTTGCAACATGTAGGTAATAAGTATGCATCGAAGATGATGCATTGTTTTGTGGGGGGTGTAATACACCAGATGTTAATCCCCAGACATATGTTATTATTTTTTTTGTTATTATGGAACAAGGTTCCAACACCATTGACTTGGACATTATTATTATTATCATTATTTAATAAATAACTAGCTCAACATGGAGGACTAACAAGAATTGGGGCGCAAGAATTCGACATGTGAGGGGGTTGGGGACTAGGAGTTGTTGTCTCCATAACATTACTTGTTGGAACCTATTTTTTATTATTTTAGGTAATGGAGGTACTTTACATGCTCTTTTATGTTTGGTGGAACTTTCTTGGCTAGTGCACCCTCCTTGGATATTCCAAGCCTCTTGTGATACTCCCTATGCTCCCATGCCCCCTCACTGACTAGTTTTATCCTGCAATCCTTAAAAACATGTAACCCCCATCTTGTTTCACATTTTTCTATTCTGGGAAAGGGAATATATAATTGTAACCTCCATCATGAATTGAGTAACCCCTAGTGAATTTGAGTTACCTCTCTTTGAATTCAAGTCACTCTCTTTGGAATTCAAATGGCTATAGAAGGATTCAAATTAATTCTCTTTAACACTTCCTCTCTCTCTCTCTCTCTCTCTCTCTCTCTCTCTCTCTCTCTCTGAGATCTCTAGAGTAAGAGAATGTTATCATGTTTGGGAAATGCATTCTATAGAGTAGGAGATGCATTGTATTGTGGGAATATTAAAGGCCTTGTAATGAGGTTTGAACACCCTGTAATGTGGGTTGAAGATTGATTTATGCTTACATAACATGAGTACTTATCCCTTTTCTTGTATCTATCGAATATAGCTCATAAATATTGGATGAGGGTGTTGATATCCTAAGGGATTTTGTAGTGAGGGGAGTCACAACTCACCAGGTAGTGTAAATGGAAGACAAAGTTAATATGGTGAAAGGTGTAGTTGTGGTATTCTCATGGTGTTGAGAAGGATACAACCATATGTTCAGGTTTAGATATTTTTTAGTATTTATGGGTTGTGATACATATTACATTGCATCTGAAACATTGTTTCCAATAAGGAATACATTTTTTTCATTGAAAACAATTTCTATTTGATAGGGATATAGTTTTTTTGGTGGCAGTGTTTCGGGTGTGTAGATGAGTGCACCATACCTTTTGGTTTGAGAGTACCTCTCTTGTGGATTTATGGACTAAGATCAATGGTGAATTTCATGTTGAAATATGCATGAGCATGGCATTCCTATCGATGGGTAGAATGTTGTCCTGTTGAAGTTAGTTTCTTTTCATTAAGATGAGTATTTTGTTGGATGTTTATTTACTGCAGTTTATGATATATATGTGCTCATGGATCTGATTTTGTTTCCATTTACATGGTTTTAGGTTGAACCCATGAGATATTATATACTTATCATATATATGGTTGTATATGGCAGCCTTCATATATGGTTTTGTTTATGTTAATATGGTTGTAGGTGCTAGTCATTATATATGATTTTTAACACTGTTAATATGGTTGATTCTGGCAGCCTATAGGTATGTTTATTTACATTTTTTATGGTGTCTTACATATCTTATTATATTAAAGTTTAAATGGTTGTGATAGATATTATATTTCATGTTTGAAATACTATTAATATCTTGTTGATAATTGCTTGCATTTCATGCCTGCATTTACCTTGCATATGATGTGTATTGGGAATGATCTCCATTTGTATTTGTCCATTTCATTTTAAAAGATTGAATGTTATATTTTAGTGGCTCATTGGCATTGCCATTATTCTATGAATTATCTTTATTCATCCTTCCCCTGGGGTTTCCAATTGTCCTTGGCATTGGATTCGAGGTTGGGAACATCATATATGTCATCTTATGCAAGTGTGTTTAGGTAGGGTACATGTGGGCATACATTTTAATAAGAATTTCATAGGTTGACTCTAAGAATAATTTGCTTAAAATTTTTCCATCTGGAATATTCATTACATGTAGATGACCCATTACTTTAGGAATCTGAAAGTGTTTTTTGTGATAAATGTATCTAGCTTCAGACTTGTGGTTTTTTTTTTCCAGTTATTAACCAATGTACAGACTATGGCATGCATTTTCCTAGGCCCATTTTTGTTTGACGCTGAGCATAAGTTGTTTGAAAAACTTCCATATTCATAGATTTATTATGGGAAAATGACCCATCACTTTGGAAATCTTAAAGAGATTTTTGTAAACAATATATCTGGCTTCAACCTTATGGATTTAATTTTAATTATTGACCAATGTACAAAATGTGGCGTGCATTTTTTCTTGACTTTGAGCATAATTTATCTGAAAAACTATCATCTTGGAGGATTCATTATGGGAAAATGACCCATCATTTTTGGAATATGAAAGAGGGTTTTGTGGACAATGTATCTAGCTTTAGACTTGTGAATTTTCTTTCAATTATTGACCAATGTACAGACTGTGGCATGCTTTTTTCAAAGAAATTTTGTTCAAAGTATTTCTATGAACTACTTTTTATAATGCATGCCACTCTATGTACATTGATATCTATAAAGTGGTGAAACATAAGAAATTTAAGGGACCATCGTTTATTTCAAATTTTTGGAAGCTGACGATCTTGTAAAAACTGGTGTCACTATAAGATGTATGAGACAATCAAAAAGAAAAAAGGTATTAGATGGTCAGAATGCAAAATTTTATGCAAAATGGTGAAATAATATCATGATGCAATAAGCATTTCACTACTTATATTTTTTATTTTTTAAACTTATGAACTACTAATTAATTGATGAAAACCTAAAAGAAAACATCAAGTAACAAAATTGAAGCTTTGCTACAAAACCATAGAGAAACCACTTGATTCCATTTAATATTTTATATTCATATATAAATAGAGATGGTTCATTATATATTTTTATAGAGACAAAGATCAACCATGAAATATTAGTATCTATATCTCCAACTCTACATATAGTTATTGAAAAATGAATATTGGCACCAAGGAAGCATTATACATGGTATGGATTCAAGGGAAATAATAAAATATCTATTCATGTCAAAAATATATGGTGATGTTATGAGGTTGTACAAAATAATGATGGTTATTATAGCTTAAGAAATGTCAAGTATGTTATGGGTTTTGCATATTGGTTTAGAGCAAGTTAGGGGTTAGGTTATGTTGCTATTGCAACTATCATCCCAAACACATTTTGACTTTTAGGGCCCCCCTACTCTTTTAGTTTTTTAGAAAATATTTGAAAGTATATCTTTATCTCACAAAGAATTTGTTTCATGACTTGAGTTTTTTGCAAAAGAATATTTCTTTTCTTCTACCTAATGTATCGGATGCATCCTTCAAGTTCAGCCGACGAATCAGAAGCGTAGTGCTCTAGCCACCTAATTCTATGTGTCTTGCGCTTCCGAAAAGTATATATGAAGTCCTTCCAATGCATCGGGTGTACCTTGGTATATCATATTGAAAAACATGTTCTGATGCTCCCTGGTTGATTATCTGAAGTCCTTTCGACGCATCGGGTCGCCCTTGTCATTTCTTTTTCTAATATCCGCAAGAGATGTTATGATTCTATCCACCATTTCGGTTGTCTGCTTCTGAGTGTTCTGGGAGTCTAGTGATGTTTCTTGCCGATGCTTCAGATGCATATCTGATGTCTTCCCAAAAGTGTTTCCGATGTCGGTGTGGTATTAGTGGTTTGTCTTACTGATTGGTTTTTTAAGGCATTTTTCCCGTCTCAGCAGACTAGTTTTTAACTGCTCGATTGACGTCGAGCTCGTTCTTTCCATCCACCCAAGTTCTTCACGTCCACTAGCAGAATCATTTTCAGTATTTTTTTTACGTTAATGGGGTTCCCGCCTAAAGGATTTTTTATTATGCTCACATGCATTCAAGCCTATAAAATCCCGTAAGGGGATTTTTCCACGATTATTGTTAGCCATTTGGAGAATGCAGAGCTGTCGGTCAACGGAGAATTTTTAGCCAGTAAGGATCATGCTCTTTTCTAGGTCATATCAGCAATATAGGTAGGATCTTACTTGTTGATTTATCATGTTGATTGACAGTGCATGCTGTAGCATTTTGGTTGGTTAGGTTTTCCTAGTTTTGTGGGGCTTTTTAGACTTTAAGGTCAGGAATTGTTTTTACAAAGATTTCATTCTTGAGTTAGATATAGCCCCGGTCTTCCTACCTTCCCCGGTCGTTGTTTCCCAGCTTTTACCATGGGTGTTTTCCTGAATTTTTTTGGTAGAGGGAGTGTAGTGGGCAGACGAGCGTTTTTCCATCTGCACCACTCCCTCGTTTCCTCTATCAGAGTATGGCAGTACTATGGCTGTTGACCAGTTGGAAGAGGAGTTTTTGCGAAATACCATGGGAGGGATTTATATTTAGGGTTAAAACCCTGGTATTCCATGAGGTTTTTCTTCCCATGGCAACTCCGATTTGCTTCGTTCGCATCAACATTATTGACATTTATTTGCTCAGGAATGTGTTACCATAGTGAGAACCTAAGGACTGGTGCAGTAGAGTAGATTGTTGTGACTCTTGTCCATTTCACCCCTAGAAATATTTAAGCTCATTGTGCATTTTCCTTTTTGAGAGAACATGTTCAAGGCAGACATAGAAGTTCAGTCATTATGCATCATCATGATTTGGTAAAGAATTTCTGGTTAAAATTGGATTTTGGTTTAGTGTGGAGTTTGTCAAATTGCAGTTATATGTTTGGACAAGATTGAATCTAACATGTTATTTATGATCAAAATAGTCTCATCATCCATATAGCAACATGCCTCAGAAATAGAAGAAGAAGGCGCTAGCCTTGGATGAAGAACCAGAGATAGAGATCATAACCCGAGTTGAGCTTATGTATGAAGATACCAAAGTGGTCACGGGTATTGAACCTAAGTACAAATGGGGAAAAATATACCAAATGATCACCAATTGAAGCATACCAGATGCAGGATTGGAATATTTATCCATATACACCAATATATAGAGGTCAACAATCATGAAATTTGCCATGTGTCTAGAAATGTTTCCATGTTCAGAAGTAATAGGATGGATCCTCCCGAGGGATGATGTAACAAAAATGATTTTATCTAATAATGAAGGACAAGGTTATGCTGCTTGTATACTAGCTTATGTAGCTATGGCTTCTAAGCTACCAACATCCCAGACCTATCTATCTGAAGGATGATTAAATGACCTTAGTCTAGATGTGGTGGAAATGTCAAAAGAATGATGGTTCCCGAAAAGAATTTTCATACAAGGCCGTCTGGGGAATATGAAACTGTGAACCGTCGTGCTCCCTATAGATTGATAGCATTGAATTTGAATATGATCTTTGGAAGAGAGAATGCGAATAATTTCAAACTAAGCTGGGTACCCATAATCTTATTTGTGGCTACTCAAGGCACCATCTTCAACTAGGAAAATATAGTGTTTAACAGTTTGTCCTCATGCATAAGTGCAGCACTGGGGGGTGTATCGCAAAATAAATAAGAGTCCTATATGAGCTCAGTTTTGATCGACTGTATTTTGTGCACATAGTCATTCCAAGCTCTGAAGTGCCAATGGGATAAGGCGGCCACGTCTTTAGTCTATGCTGCATATTAGTTGTTGTGGGCACACAAATATTTCAATCACTATAAGAGTATTTGTGAAAACTTCATAATGCCACTATACAGGTTAATATTCCTTGCTGAATGTGATTGCATGTCGAAAGAAACCTTAAAGATTGTATAGGATAATGGACATTATTACCTGACAGAGGAAGGTCTGTATCTGAGGATGTTCAGTGGAACGAGGGCCCCTTATCTTTTGCCAAAATACGCTATAGATTATGTTATTCACAAGGAATTAGTAAGGAAAATTTACATTGATGGGTTTGGTAATTTCCTGTTTGAACAGAAGAAGGCTGTGTATCCCCTAGTCCCATTTTCTATAGGGAGTTATAAGTTCTCCAAAGTGAAGAGTGCATCAGAATTTGTAAAGGAGTTTGAATACTTTCACTTTGGAGAGATAAGTTTCCATAGGAATGATTATGAGGATAAGGTTGCTAATTATTGTGCTGCAGCAGGAGTACATTTCATGTACACAAACTACTAAGATAAAAATGAAGAAATATTTTGAAATGCACACAATATTACAACTTTGAGGAGGAGGTTTAAGAAAAAGATAAGTTCAGTAGGTGGAAAGGGAAAAGCTGTTGAGCAGCAGAAGAAGCAAGAGGAGGAGGTTACTAAGAAAAGATAAGAGGAGGAACTGAGATTATCACAAGAAGCAGAATAGTGGTTGGTGGCAGAAGAAGAATAAAAAAGAAGAGGGAAAGAAGAAACCGAGAAAATGTTAGCAAAAGAATAAAATGTGAAAAAGAATCAAGAAGAAGAATCTCACAAAAGGTAGGAAGAGGGTGATAGGTTAATACTGGAAGCAGCTGACAAAGAAAGAGAAAATGCAGAGAAAGTAGCTAAAGAGCTTCGACAAAAGGAGCAGGAGGAACAAGATCATGCAAATTTGGAGCAAACTTAGTCTTATGATGATCCAATAGAATCGTCTGTCCCATATAGAAGCATAGAAGAAGGAAATCTAGCTGAGACATTAGGGATTGAACTAATCCCTTTGATTCCATCCCAAGAAGAGGAGGTGGCCGATTTGAATAGCACTTTTTACGACAAGAATAAAAAAAGAATTGTCATGAGAACAGAGAAGAAAGTGGACACCAGAGAAAAGCAGGGAGTCATGGTGACTGAGAAGACAATTTTTCATGGAACTAAAAAAGATCCAAGACATATGGCAAGGGTAGGTGTAGCCTCATCCCTAGCTAATGACGATAATGTTGATGAAATAATGACTGATTTGGAACAATATCAGAAGAAGTTTTCTCAAATGAAGGAAAACCTAAAAAGGGAAAGAGGTGAAGGTCAAAGTTTGAAGAGGAAGCATGAGGATATGCTCAGTAAGATTGAAAATTCAAAAGAAGTATGCCATACTTTACATTCTGAAAAGGATGTGCTAGTATTATCAGTGAACATCATTGAAGGAGAAGAAAGACATTGAGAAGTAGGTCAGGGAAGTAGTACAGAAAGGAGATACAACGAGCAAAAGAGTAGAGGAGCTAGAAGCTCAAAACCTTTTACTTAGAGAAAAACTGCAAATGGTGAAGGAAAAATAGATGGACATCATTCCATTCTAGAATCTAGCCTTAATGTTACAAAAAGAGATAAATAAGGTTTTGCTGAGCCTTGCAGGGGAGATGTATAGAGTTAAGCAAATTGAGGTTAGATTGAAAGAGCTAGAAGTCAGCTCAACATAATTCTCGAGAATATTATCAGATGTGTTAGAGCTTGTACAAAATTAGTTAGCATGGATAGGAACCCATTCAACCTTTCCAGCTAACATGCCTTTGAAATCTACAGGAAGTCTTAAGATGGATATAGCCATACTGAATTTTGGGTGGAGAAAAATGGTCAGGTTAAACACAACCATTGAGAAAACTATTCAAAAGTGTGTGGAATTTTTCAAAGGAATATATCTGGTTCAAAATCAGTGCATGATTCTGACAGACACCTTGGATCAATTTTTCCTAGTCAGGGAAGAACATTTGAAGAATTTGCAAGAGAGGCTGCAAAAGGGAGAAGAAAGCATATCCAGGCTCAAATCTGTTAGTGAGGAAGACATCAAGATTTGGATTATACAAGCATCATGTCAAAAACTCTTGTTGGAAGAATATTTGAGTTAGAGTACACCTAAGGTGAAGGAAATCGAGTCTGAACTGTCAAAGCATGAGGTGGAAGTTTGTATATTGGAACCTATAGAATACCAATTCATCAGTGAACAAGCATAAGCTTGGGGATTTTTATTCAAGACACCAGCTGGGCCCACTTAGTTTTGTCTTATTCGCAAATTAGGATTATTTAATATTTGTATTTATTCCTTTCTAAGTGCATGCACTAAAGGAAAAAAATTTGTAAAGGAAGAGTCGAGGAAGCCCCAAAGGTTGAGGGAAAACTCAGGAGTCATTTTGTCTTTGTATAAGTAGAAGGGGAGTAGATGTTAGAAATACTTTTCCATGCGATCCTTTTGTAGAGTTTATTGTAAGAAGAACTACTTCCTTTTATAATCAAGAGAGCTATATTTCCTGTTGGAGAAGGAGCTGTGAAGTTTCAAATGCATGTTGTAGATTGGTTGAATGTCGAATTATTTTTGTTTCAACTTATTCTATGAACTATGAGTTCATTCTGACTTATGAATTACTTCCATGTTATGAATGATTTTCTGTTATTTTATGAAACTTATGCAGTATATTGAGTGATGAATGTTTTAACTAACAATGAGTTATCTCTTTGTTTATATTTCTATGTGTATTCATGTATTCTGAATTATGAACAACTATCTCTAATAATATTTATGCATGTTTTGCAGTACATTACTCATTATTAAATATAATATTTCTCCATAGAGATAGTGTTATAGCTGAAAATGACACATCTCTACCTGTGACCACTTTCCCATGATTTCGTCGCATGTCGACACTTCATGAAAGTCATTGAAAAAAAACCTAAGTTGGAGGACCCATATATTGAGTTTTGTAACTCCATTTGAACTCATCTCTACACCATTGGAAATATATTTCAGTTAGATAAAACTTTCTAGAAGACACCAAAGTCTAAAAATGCCCAGAAATACCCTAAAAATGAGTTTGTTTGATGTGTGCACGAGTTTTCTTAAGGAAACCCGCTTAGATATGTGACTTGCTCTATATAATACTCATGTATGCCTTAAATACATGACTTTATACATTTCAACCCACATATACCTTCTCACATACGCGAATGTTGTCTCTGCAACCCACATACACCTCTTGAAAATGTAAAAAAAATACGTATTTTGAAATTTAGGTAGTTTGGGTAGTTATGAAACTGACTCCTTTAGTTGTAACTACTTTGTATTCAACCCTAACTCTTCATAAAGCATATAAATAGAGGTAGGGAGGTCCATGAGAGGGGACTCGAATCTTTGCATCATTATTCTGGAGGAATTGGGACTCTCTTTGCTCACACCTTTTCCCTAGAAGCATTCTCCTTGTGTTGCAGAGCTTGGAGGCCGATTTCCTTGGAGAAGAGAAGTAGCAGAACAAGATGAAGGTTTTGTGAGGTGCCAAAATTGAAGAGAATGTCTAATTGTACTTGTTTTCAAGATTAATAAAGATGTGATGTACTTCTTCTTCCCAAATCATTGTTCAATGAGTGATTGAATCATTGTTTATGATCATATGATGATATTAGTCAGATCATTATTTCATGTTTATTTGATTATCATTGCTTTATATGTGGTCATATTGGCTTGACGAAGGTATAATTCGTTTTACAGGTCTCTTGGATCAAGAGGAGTGAGAGGAGCAAGAAGAGGATTGAAGGGATGCTTGGATCAACCTTCATTTGGATAAGGTATGAACCATTCTAATCTATGAATATTGTTTATATTTACTTGAATAAAAAATTTCATCCACCTTCCAACCCCAGTACGTTGATGGCCTCTTAAACCCTAGCCATAGGAAACTTCCCTTTACAACAGAACTGACGACTCCACTGGGGAGAGCCTTGTTTGTTTGGGGTTTCTGTCTTTCTTTCAGTATTTTGCATTGGTTTCAGATCTTTCTTTCCACTTAGGAACACTTTATCAGTATGATAGAACATCTCCCATGCCTTCCTAAGGTAGTTTTTGACCTTTTTTGGGATTTTTTCCACCCATACACGAGTTGCAAACTGAACAGTCGCATGTCTAGTTTCGTACATCCGAGTTTCTATATTGTCAACCCGTGTATGATACGCGACTTGTCAGTGGTACAAGATGCATGTTCTTGTACACACAAATTGCTATATTGTCAACCTGCATATGACAAGCGACCTGTCAGTAGTGAAACTTGCGTAGGCCCCTTTAAACAGTGTTTTTTTTCCTCATTTTTTGTGGTTTTTTCTGTTGTTGTGGGTTGTTTGGTAGGTATTTTGGTGTCCTCTGCAGGTGCATGAATTTAGGGAGTTAGTGTCATAAATTTTGGTTGTTCTTTATCTATGTGGTAAGCCTTTTTATAGCATTAGGGTTTTATCTTTTCTCTTTCCCCCCACCCCCTTTGCTTGGCATGATTTTTGGCTTATGTTTCTGGTCAGCCTCTGTTAGTGATATTTGTTTGAACTTAGAAGCTTATTGGTCTTTGTTTCTTTCTTATTTTGTTGGATAACTTCACCATGCCAAAGTAGTTGACTTGTATCTTATGCAAGCCTTCCTTCCAATTAGGGTTTATACTTACTTTAGTTCATTCTAGAGTTTGTTTGGTGGTTGTATAGCAGAGTTCCTTTTTCTTTGTTCTTGTTATCTGCATACTTTTGTTTGTAGGTAGTTTTTTCTTTTTCATTTATAAAAGAAAAATAAAAATAACATAAAGTGTTTTAATATGCATGTAGATTAAGCTTTTGTTTCTAATACACTGCATATCATTATTTTTGAAAAAAAATAAAAAATAATTGTTCTTTTGTGGCTTTCAAGTTTCTATTTGAAAAAAGAAAAAGAGAATAGTTTTTTCTTTTTGCATTTCATTTCTCTTTGCTTAGTCATTTCCTTTCAACTTTAAGTNTTACCCTCTGACTAAAAACAACCCTTAAAATAAATGATATAATTTAAAAATTATTAGTAAGTTTTATTTTATAGGGTCATACACCAACTAGCTTAGGCTAGATTTGTGGACTATGGAGTTTTAACTCTCCACAAGTATAAAATTTCAGATGTAGTTGGCCAATCACTAGGTAAACCATTTTCTACGCTGATTGTATCTGGGAATCTCCTCTCAAATGGGAGTTAAGCACAAGGCCACGTGGAGGCTTGGACTAAGGAAATAACCATCTGATTCCTTGTCAAAGCGTAGACCAAGGTTTTTACGCATCTGGGGATTCCGTCTTAGACAGGGTTTCAGGCTTTGCTACCCTGCCCATGCATATGAACCAGGCTTGTGACTGTCCCCCCACACTATCAATATAGTTAAGGTATCCTTTAGTCTCTTTGACATCTAGGGTTCATACACAGGTACACCGGAAGGCTGTTTTTGGTTGACCTTGGACGGGCTTGGAAGGTAACCCCGGTAGAAGGTGTGGAAGGGAGGTGGGTGATTCCTCCTCTTGTGCATAAGAACATCTATAGGGATGCCAATTAACTGTCTCTCATATTTATTTTGGAAAGCGTATCTTATACCTATTTGTTTGTTTGGCTTTAGGAATTTTTAGTGACTTCTGTGTGGTTTGTCTGTACTTAGTGTGCCTTTAGGTGTGTGCTTTGTAATTTTGGTTTCCTGTCAACCTCAGACTTTGTCTCCTAGTTTGAAACTATGGCTAACACCCCTTTGAGCACCAACTAAGAGATCCCAATGATGGGAACTCCTTGTACTATTCCTCTCATAGGGAATGTTGGTGTTCCCTTGGTGGCCACCTTAAATCTACCTGGATTCACCCTAGGGCTACCGGTGTGGTTATTTTCCACTCCAACTGTCATGACTGCTCTTGATGCTTCTCAAGTAAGCTCCTTATATCAATGGAATCAAAACATTGCTTCCCCTTCACCTGTAGTTGATTCTCCTACTCCTTCTACCTCATGCGGTGAAAGTACTAATACTAGTAATAGGCAGTCTAAAAGGAGTAAAAGAAGGAGGAATAGGAAGAAGGCACATAAGAAAGGGGGCAGCAATTCAACCTCTGAAAGTCAAGTTGAACCTCACCACCCAGTCTCTGCAGTTCATGCTAGGGGAGCCAATCAAACCTCTACAGGTCATGTTGGATCTAAGCACTCAACCTCTACAAGTCAAGTTGATCTTCACCATCCAGAATCTTTTGATCATGCTTGTGGGATCCTTCCAAGCTGTCTAGGTCATGTCGGATCCAGTTGCGCAGCCTCTGTAGTTCATGCTAAGGACACTTGTTCAACCCCTGATTGTCAATTTTAACCTCCCCATCCAACCTCCGCGATTCATGTTGGATCCATTCACCTAGCCTCTATAGTTCAGGCTAGGGGCACACACTCAACTGCTGCAAAGCATGTTGATCCTAACCGGTCAGCTTGTACGGTTCATGCTGGTGGTAATCGTTCGACCTCTGCAAGTCATCTTGGACCCATTCTCTTAGCCTCTGTAATTCATGTTGGGGGTAGTATCTCAGCCTCTATGGTTCATGCTGAAGACAATTCATCAACCACTACAAGTCATGTTGAAACTGTTGAAAAGACTACCCATTCAAAACACAAGCCCAAGTTTCCTTGTAATCTTTGTGAGGGAGACCAACTTACTTATAAATTCCCTTCCATCGTGGAGGTGCGAAGAGTTTGGTTCCAAGGTCATCCTATTTTTTAACATTTTGAAGTCTCTCAACAACTAGCCTCTCTTAGTCAGGTTGGACCCACTCACCTAGCCTCCATAGTTCATGCTGGGGGAAAAATCTCATCCTCTGTAGGTCATGCTAAGAGAAAACAATCATCCACTGCTAGTCATATTGACACCATTGAGAAAACTGGTTGTTTGAAGTGCAAACTTAAGTTCCCTTGTAAGCTATGTGAGGGAGATCATCTTACTCACCAATGCCCTGCTATCGCAGAGGTGCGAAGAGTGTGGTCCAAGACTCAAGAATTTCCTTCTCTTAAACAACCTATAGTTTCTCAACAACCTACTCAACCTTTGGTTGATCAATTGTTCGAACGAATCTCATATTTGGTCAATCCCACTCTTCTTTCAGAGAGTGATCCTGATGTGATTGAACCAATGTCATTTTTGTTCAATCCTACTTTCCCTTCGAAGAGTGAATTTCATGAAGTGGTTGAATCGATTTCATTATCGATCAATCCCACTCTTCCTTTGGAGAGTGAAGTGTCTGCTAGTCACATTTTCTTCACTTCCAGTTCAAAACTTACTAAACAAGGGGGAAATGAACTCACTTCAGATGAACCCCCACCAAGCTCTTGGATTGCTTCCTTTTATTGGGATAGCCTAGTTGAGTTTCGCCTTCCTTCTCATGCACCTTTCCAGATAAAGGTCAAATTTGAACAATACATGATTACTTGTTGTATTGTTGATGAAGGAGCCTCAGTTAGTATCTTATCTGCTCGATCTTGGAAAGGCATGGGATCTCCTAGCCTTGTGCCGAAATCTAGTCAGTTATTGGTGTTTGATAGAAGAACTAGTATAGCCTTGGGAATTCTCACTCAAACACCTGCTACTTTGGGTGGGAAGACTATCTTAGTTGACTTCATGGTAATAGAAGACCCCTTGGACTTCAATATGATCCTTGGACATGATTATGTCTATGCCATGCAAGCTGTGGTGTCAACATTATTTCATGTTGGATTTTCTTGATCCGTCTCCTGATCCAACTAGAGACCAGGTCTTTCCTTTATCGATTCCCAGTGTTTCTATAGACACTCCCTCGCCACAGGTGAGCTATGTGGCCTCATGTCCTTTGTGTTCATTTGCTACTAAGAAGAAGCCTCTGTTTTCATGCTTACCTTCCCGGGACTTGGTACCAGTAGTTTACCATGTGATTCATCCTATACAGACTGTGGATCCCTCTCTCCACTCTACCGATCCATTTGAAAGTTTAGACATGTATCCTATCTCGAATGATCTCCTTCCTTCGGATGAAGTCTTACTAGAGTCTTTGATACAGTCTGACCTTCTTTTGGATGTTGGTTCAGCTGTGACTAAGTCTAACCCTGATTTTCCTAGTAAGCCTGACCTTTTTTCCTATGTTGGTCTTGTTGAGTTTTTGGAATCTCACTTCGAACAGCAAGTCAGTGATCCTGATGAGTTTGATTTTATTTTGAATTTTTCAACTCCTATGATACTGAGTTTTCTATTGCAGACTCTACCTCTCTTGTTGATATTTTCTTTCCTTCTGAGGTTGATCTTACTGATTATAAACCCTTGATCCTTGGAGTTATATAATATTCTTCGATCGATTCTACCTTGATTTCCCCTTTTGTAGAAGATAGCAAAGTCACATGTGTTTCTGCCAAAGTGACCTGCATCAGAACTTTTCTTTTGAATATGATCCTAATGTTTCTTGGAAATAGGATTCTTAGTTGGAGTCACAACTATTTACTGGCCTTGTCTTATTGATCAAGCTGTAACTGCATTTGCATGTGCCCTGCTCACACTTATGAGCTTGATGTCGGATTCCACGCTTTTAGCTCATTGTATAAGACCTCATCTTTGTTCTCATCATCGCTAAGCATTGTATAATTTTGCCTTTGCAACTTGACACCCTTTACCTTGAGGAGACTTTCTCTGAGTGTCTTTATCTTGCTCATGTTCCTTGCATTATGCATAGGTTTGTTCCTTGCGCTTGGAACTAGTTTCACATGCCTATGACACCTATCTCCTCGCATTTAGAGAATTCTTTCTGCTCTCCTTCGAGCTCGTTAAAAATAGTAAGGAGGCCATGAGTTGATTTTTTCAGACTCGTTAAAACTTCATAGGAAATATATTGAGTTTCTTGACTTGACTACCGAGTAAACTTGTCCATTCAGGCTCGTTAAGAATATGTGAATGGGTATCCACATTGGTGGTAGGTTATCACTTTCTTGGATCATGTGGAATAATACAAGAAAGGAACACTCTCTTTTCTTCGAAATTAAGAGGAGTATTCTTAGTCATAGGTTTATCACTTTTCCAAACTTGAGGGACTAAACTTACGGAAAAGAAACCCCCGGTATGAGCTTAGTTTTCTCTTTTTCGTGCTTTGGACCAAAACATGAAAAAGATTCTGAGTGTACTTTATGTCTTTGTCATGCTCGTTAAACCATAAAGAACATTGCATTGATTTTATTGTTGTAAGCCCCATTTCTCGTAATCAAATGGATCTTTCCAAGTGATCTTTCCTTCCTTCACACTCGTTAAAATCATGCTATATGCTTCTTTTGAAGAAGCATTGGGTAGGTGGTAATTTAACCTTTTTCAGACCTTCCTGACTAAATATGAAAAAGGTGCACCTTACTTCTTCGGAAGCTAAGAGAGTTCTTATGTGGTTTGTTTTATACGTTTCCGGCCTCAGGAGACTAAATTGGACAAAAAAGAACCCCCCTTGGAGTCTTCTTTGGAGTTTTCAGACTATCTCAACTATGAAAACACCATCGAGCATGTACTAATTTGGGCTCATAAAATCCACGAATCAGTGCTTTATCAAGCATTCTTCTGTCTCTTCTTCGAGCTTTCCAAAAATGAATATTGTCCCCAGTTTACTTTCTTGGACTCGTTAAACCTTTACAAGAAAGAGGGGAAGGGAAGTTCATTCACATGTTTTTTACATCATGGCAACAAGTCTTGTTTCCTTGAACAAAGCCCCAGTTTTGAGTTTATCAATAGTTGGGCCCTAGTATTTTGATCTTATCTCTATTTAGAGTTTCTTACTTTTCCAGTTGGTCTTTTTTCCAATTATATGGGGAATCTATTAATGTCTCCTACATTGCAGATTTGTGTCGTTGGTCCCTTTTGTGTCAAAAGCTGCCTAAGTCACTTTTGTGTCGTGTCCACTATTCAATGATTAAACCTTTGACGACCATTCTGCAGTTTCCTTGACCTTTTTTGTTGGCCATTCCCTGGTATAAGTTCATTACATCATGTCTTTAGCAGTCCTTGTCATGAAATTCAGTACCAATTCCAGATCCAATTTAGTCTTTGACTTACCTCGTGTTGGATGATGAAGGATGCCTTAATGCCTTCCTTCCAACGGATCTCTTCCTATCGACTACAACACCTCTTGCTCTGGGAATGAGATTTAGTGTTTTATGATAGTACCTTGGGGTTTGTAGTCATCAATGACAATTTCCCTTGCTATTGGGTAGTGGGGATACCTTAATGTCTCTTACTCGATGGATTCTTCAAGTGTTCGACTTCAAGTCCTTGTATTCACACTTGTAAGAATGTACTAGGTACCTTGGGGACCATTTTCATTAATGGTGGTTTCCCTCGAATTTGTTAACAATTCTCATCATTGACTGGTAATCAAACGGTTTCCTCCATGTTCGACTTCAACTCCTTTATTCGCATGTTTAGGATTCGTACCTTTTTTGGGTGGTTTGGATTGAAGACCTTGGGCCGACAATATCATCATCATTTTTCTATTGCCCAAGTTGCACAAGACCTTGTTATATTTTATATGACATTTTGCTGAGACATAGATCCACCTTGTACTCTTGTTTCTATGATCGATTGTTGAGCATGGATCCACCTAGTTCATTTGTGGCCATGACTCCTTTAGATTTGATATGGCACCTTTTTGCATATTGAGCGACCATGATAGTTTCATCAGTTATACATATGTTAGATCCTCCTGTATATTTATGGTGATGTTTTGTGTATGGACTTGTATGTCCCAGAGATTAGTTTTTTCTAACATTTATCTCTCTTTCATGTACCTTTGTTCGATCCTTTTGATCTTGGATTCTCTGCTCTCTCCATACTCAGCTATTTCCTTTATAATGTATTTCAGCTATCTCCTTCCCCTCTAACCTCATAAATTAGGGGGCATTTTTTATAGCTAAAAATGACACATATTTCCCTGTGACCACTTTCCCATGATTCCATCGCATGTCGACACTTTCATGACGACACTTCATGAAAGTCATTGAAAGTCACTGAAAAAACACCTAACTTGGAGGACCCATATCTTGAGTTTTATAACTCTATCTGACTTGATCTCTACACCATTGGAAATATATTTCAGTTAGCTAAAACTTTCTAGAAGACACCAAAGTCTGAAGATGCCCAGAAATACCCTAAAAATGAGTTTTTTTTATGTGTACGCGAGTTTCCTTAAGGAAACCCGCATATGTGCATGACTTGATCTATATAATACTCATGTACACCTTAAATACATGAATTTTTTCATTGCATCCCATGTATACCTCCTCGCATACGTGACTGTTGTCTCTACAACCCACGTACGCCTCCTGAAAATGTCAAAAAAATACGTATTTTGAAATTCGGGTAGTTTGGGTTGTTATGAAACTGACTCCTTCAGTTGTAACTACTTTTTCTTCGACTCTAACTCTTCATAAATAATATAAATAGAGGTAGGGAGGTCCATGAGAGTGGACTGCAATCTTTGCATCATTATGCTAGAGGAATTGGGACTCTCTTTTCCCACACCTTTTCCCTAGAAGCATTATCCTTGTGTTGCAGAGCTTGGAGGCTGAGTTCCTTGGAGAAGAGACGTAGCAAAACTAGATCAAGGTTTCATGAGGTATGAAACTTGAAGAGAAGGTATAATTGTACTTGTTTTCAAGATTAATAAAGATGTGATGTCCTTCTTCTTCCCTAATAATTGTTCAATGTGTGATTGAATCTCTCTTTATGATCATATGATGATGTTAGTCAGATCATTATTTCATGTTTATTTGATTATCATTGCTTTATATGTGGTCATATTGATTTGAGGAAGGTATAATTCGTTTTGTAGGTCTCTTGGAGCAAGAGGAGTGAGAGGAGCAAGAAGAGGATTGAAGGGCTACTTGGATCAACATTCGTTTGGATAAGGTATGAACCATTCTAATCTTTGAATCTTGTTTATATTTGCTTGCAGAACCATTTGCATCCACCTTCCAACCCCAATACGTTGATGGCCTCTTAAAACCTAGCCATAGGAAACTTTTCTTTACAACAGATAGGTTAGATAGAATTAGTTACCTTAGCATAGTTTTTATTTGTTTATGATTTAGAAGCAAACGGGGTAATAAGACAAGAGGTAAGAACTTGTGAATCACATTGTGAACTCTTTTTTGTCTTTATCGATTGCACTTAGATTAGGAACTTGCATATCATATATAAACTACAACAAAAAATACATTTAAATGGTGAACTGGGACACAACCAGTAAAACAAGCTTTAATCGTTTCTTGAACTATGATAGCTAGACCACAAACCGAATAGATTCCCCATATCAAACAATAACGATCTAATTGGGAACATTTATTGGGGATAATCCCTACTATTGCCTGGGATTTTCTAGGCCTCAACAATTTTGGCGTAGAAGGAGGGCCATCAGTGCATGGCTGGCTGAGGAAACTCATTTTCTCGAGAATACTCCACCGGCGATAGTTCTGAAACCAATTTCCCTAAAAAACCTAGTCCTGAAGAAAAGGTCATAGAGCATCTCTATTCCATTGATAACGGAGTGGTTGATGATTTAAGGAGGATCACAAGGGAATATGCAAAGAATATTGGGGGACTTCCCATTATTCCTGCCTTTCCTAGAAGAGAAGTTTGTAACAAATACCATCCTTACTGTGAGGATTCAGTTTTAGTGGAAGACTTTGAAGAGATGGTAGAAACAACCTTGCAAGAGATTGCACAACCTCTAAATCAGTTAGGACAAGAATCCCTGCACTACTCACCTTTCTTAACCCCTATCCAGTCTCCACCTAAATATCCACCTAGAATCATGGAAAATGCGGATGCAAATCAGCCTCCTCCACCAATTGCTTGGAGGGATAGATCCCCTCTAAACCTTACTCCTCCATTACATGCCATGCCTCAGAATTTTGATAAGTCATTGTGCAAGTTTGAACCAAATGAAGGAATTTTGGTGGATGATCATTTGCAAAGTTTTTATCTAGCTTTAGAAGGTTTACAAGCAGCAGAGCATGAAGACGTAGTCTATAGATTTTTCCCTCATACTCTCAAAGGTAAAGTAGCCTCGTGGTATTTTTCCCTACAGGAAAACTCAATGCCAAATTGGAACACCTTTGAGATATTGTTTAGAAACAAATATGGAATCCAGAGAACCCATGCTGCTTTAATGAAAGGGTTTCTTGCCATTAGAAAAGAAAAGAAGGAAAGGGTGCATAATTTCACTCAGAGGTTTTCTTCCCATCTGATATTTGAGTATTACACTTCAGCTCTTTGTCCCGACCTAGCCATGTTTGTCAAAAGATCAATTAATCCCACCTTAGTGGAAACTTATGAGGAAGTTGAGAAGGTGGAAGCCGAAATGGAGAGTATAGACCAATATCCTGTACAATCAGAGGAAAAAAAAAATTGGAAACAAAAATCCTTTGTTGTTAACTAAGCCTAAAGATGAGTGGTCACAAGAATTAGATGGTGTAGTCAAAATGGTGCAGAAACTTTCAAATAAAATAATTGACATGGAAAAAGAGAAGGAGGCCATGAAGCAATTCAAACCTTATTACAAAAAGAGAGATGACAGTGGTACATCCAAACCTCCCTCTCATAGTCCTTCTGCTATGAACTTAACTGATGTGGGGATGGAAAATTTATGTACATTCCATCAGCAACCTCATTCTGAAAAAAACTTCCTAGAGTGGATAAATTCTATGACTTTAGTGATGAATCAGTTACTAGATTCCAATTTAACAGAAACTGTGGATGGAGAGGAGAAGGATCCGAAACCAATAGATATACAAGAAGAAGATACTTTGGATTTATGGGATTGTGCACCCCTGTTTAGTATAGAGGATGAAGGATTCACTGAGGAAGAAAAAATATTAGAAACAAATATTACAACAAGGAGTCGGGGCCCATTGAAAGAAGAGAAAACGATAATGCCAAAAATAAAGAAACTTCAGGAGCACATGAAGAAGATAAAAAATAATACTCAGACCGTTAATATACCATAGTTTGTCATCACAAGTCAGAATCCCAAGACAGTCAATGTTCCTGTGAAATCTGTAGAAAACAAAGTTGAGAATGTCAAGAAGAATTCCACCAAACATGAAATGGGATATGACATAATAGAAGATATTAAAAATACTAAGGAAAACATCTCTTTGTTTGAAATGTGCAACTTACACCAACAAAAGAAGAAGTTGTTGAAAGCACTTGAGACACCTATAACAAAACCATGGAATGATAACTAGTCTGAGGAAGAGATTAGTGAAGCAAGTATAGGGGGAAGTCTAAATATAGAACACCAACATTCCTTCTTACTTTCGAAATTTTCAATTACAACGTACATAACTATTTGGTATACTCTGGAGCATCAGTAAATGTAATGTTGCTTTCAATCTGCAAGTAGATAAATGGTCTACCCAAGCTGACTAAAGGACAAGTTTTCAAATTAGATAGAACTACAGTTAAAGTGATAGGATAAATGGAAGATATATTGATACGTTTGTTAGTAGATGAGAGGGTTTGCCAGTGTATAGAAATTGTGGTAGCGGACATACCGAACGCATATGGGTTGGTTTTGAGCCAAGACTCGTCAACAAAACTATATGGTTATTTTTCCTCTCACTCGTCACATTTGTGGTTTCCCTAAAAAGGTGTCCATTGTCAGATAAAGGTGTTGAGGGAGCCTCATATGAAACACAACGTAACACACTTGGAGGGGAAGAATGAACCAGTTAACTCTGTTTTTGGGGAACTATTTTCTTGAACTTGAACCGTGAAAATATCAAGCTGAAGAAGCCAATGACACATTAGATACCCAGCCCGATCTCCTTCATTTTTCATGGTATGATAATATTGATTGTAATATAGTAGAGTTAGTCTCAGATGTAGATAGTATTTATAATTCAGTGGGGGTAGAAAAAAAAAATTGCATTCTTTATTTTGATGCTTCCAAAACCTTGGAAGGATCAGGAGCTCGCTGTGTCCTGATGAATCCTGAAAAAATAATAAATATTTCCTTTCCTGTAGATTATAATTTGAGTGCACTATTAATACAGTCGAGTACGAAGCATTGGTCCAGGGACTAAAAAAGGAAATGGAATTGAAAGTAAAAAATCTAAAAGTGTATGGAGATTCTGAAATCATTGTTAAACAAGTCCAAAATAAAATTCATTGCATATCACCACATTTCAAGGCTTATCAAAATGACGTATGGGGTTTGCTAATAAAATTTTATGCATTCAATATCACTTCAATTCCTAGGTTAAAGAATGCAACAAATGATCTTTTAGATACTTCAGCTGCAAGGCTGGTACCCACGAATAACAGATGTTCAATTGAATTACTTTTCAGGCCTTCCATTTTAGACAATATCACCAATCTGAGGGTGTTTGATGATGATCAACAGATTTTGAAATGTCTAACTAATGATTAAACCTTCAAAGGAGCCATAATAGATGATGAAGAACATCAAGGAAACCTCCAGAATGGAAATTTCATTCCTAAAGGGGTCAGAACGTTAGAACAAATGTTTTATCTAGACACCCAGTTTAGAAGGCCAGTAAATGTCAAGACACATAATTCATCTTTGTAATTCAAGATGATAAATCTAGGGTCAAAGGCTGATCCCAAATATGTGAACCTGGGGAAGTGTTGTTCACCCAGGGAAAGGAGAAAATTCATCATCTTGTTCAGGAAATACAAAGATGTCTTTGTTTTGACATACGAAGACCTCAAAACTTATGACACCAAAATTATATAGCATGTCATTCCAATCAAAGTTGGATTCAATCCTTTCCAGCGGCCTCTGAGGAAGATGCACCCCAATCTAGAACCTCTAATTCAAAGTGAGGTGAAAAAGCTTCTTGATTCTAAGATTATATTCAAAGTTAGACATTCAGAATGGGTTTCAAATTTGGTGCCAGTAGGAAAGAATTCTAGGGAGATCAGACTTTGTGTTGATTTCAGAAATTTAAACTGTGCATCTGATAAAGACAATTACCCTATCCCACCCATGGAGCATATATTACAGATGGTCTCAGGCTCTAAGTTGTTTTCTTTATCAGATGGTTTCTCAAGATACAACCAAGTGTTAGTAGCAGAAAAAGACAGACTAAAGACCACTATCAGAACCAAGTGGGGGACTTTTGCATATAGAAGAATGCCCTTTGGACTCATTAATGCTAGAGCGACTTTCCAAAGGGCTATGGATATAGCTTTCCACGGTCCGATTGGCCAAAGTGTAGTGGTGTATTTGGATGATGTCACGATATTTTATAAGAAAAGGGAAGAACATACGTTTCATTTAAAACAGATTTTTGAACGCTGTAGAAAATATGGCATTTCTTTAAACCCAAAGAAATGTGTGTTCGCTGTTATAGAAGGAAATCTATTGGGGCACGCAATTTCAAAGAAAGGGATCTCAATAGAATTGGAAAGGATTAAATAAAATAGAACAGATCCCTTTACACCATAATAAAAAAGGTATGCAGTCTTTTATGGGGACAATAAATTTTGTGTGAAGGTTTGTGCCAGACTTTGCTCAAATAGTCAAACCTTTGCAGCAAATGCTCAAGAAAAATGTCCAATTCAAGTGGACCTATTTTGAAAATGGCACATTTAACAAGATCAAAACATTAATAGCTCATGCACCATCCCTTAAAAGTCCCAACTTTGAAAAATATTTCATCTTGTACACTTTTCCTTCAGACAATTCATTAGTAGCGGTGCTTATGAAAAAAGAAGAAGGGGGAGATGAGTACCCCATATCATTTATGAGCATTGGACTACAAGGAGATGAATTGAGTTAACCCACAGTTGATAGCAAGATTATGCATTTTTTAAGGCAGTGAAGCAATTTAGACCATATATACTGAAGAACCATACCAAAGTGATAGTTCCACACCCAGCAGTCCGATCTCTTTTTGTACCGAAAGAGTTAGGAAAAAGAAGATGTAACTGGGTAACAACCTTACAAGAATATGATTTAGAATTCAAACCAGTGACCATAGTCAAAGGGAAAGGGCTCTGCAAATTGATGACTGAGATTCACGACAATGAAGATAACAATTGGGAGAATGAAGCTGAGTTACACATGGTTGATCTATGTCCTTTATTTATAGCTCCAGAATCTTGGTACATAGACCTGGTTCATTATATTTAAGAAGGATACTTGCTTGAAAACTAGAATCCAAAGCAGAGGAGAGAATTATGCTTAAAGTCAGCCTCATATCAGATTATTGAAGGAGTGTTGTTTAGAAAAAACTATGATGGAGTTTTTCTCAGATACTTGGAACGCGAAGATGTAGCTAAGGTTGTTATAGAGCTACATGATGGACCTCTTGGAGGTCATTTCTCAGGAGATACTACAGCACATAAGATTTTGATAGCTGGGTATTACTAAGCAAATTTGCTTAAGGATGCTCATGCTCATGTTAGGAAATGTAATACTTGTCAAAGGAGCAATGGAAGACAAGCAAAGGTAGCAGGACCATTAAATCTAGTTATTATTTCCGAGCCATTTGAGCAATGGGGGATTGATATTATAGGATAGATCAATCCAAATTATTCATTGCAGCACAAGTACATCTTGACAACAACAGACTACTTCACCAGATGGGTAGAGGCCATCCCGTTGTGAAAAGTGAATGAAGATGCAGTTATGGATTTCTTGCAAGACCATATTATGACTAGGTTTGGGGTTCCAATTTCCCTGGTTTTTTATAATGCTTCCTATTTTACATCTATTAAAATGACTTCCTTTGCAAATGAGAAAGGGATTAAATTACATTATCCTTCTAACTATTATCCACAAGGTAATGGTCTAGAAGAATCTACAAATAAAAATCTCATTAGGATTTTGAAGAAAATAGTCATAGAGAATCAAAGGAGTTGGCACATAGCTCTTCCTAATGCACTCTGGGCTGATAGAGTCACACCCAAAAATTACTTAGGTGTGTGACCCTATACTCTAGTCTATGGGAAAGAATCCATCCTACCCCCAAATATTTTGTTGCCTTCCTCTCAACTAGCTCAAGCCTCTAGAGGAACTGAAAATGAGGTTCTCCAAATCCGAATCAATACCTTGCTAAAGTTGGAAGAGTCTATATCCAAGTTGAAAGATAGGTTTAAACACCAGTAGGAAATAGTGAAAACATGGTTCGATAAGCACAAATCCGAAAAGAAGGAATTTGAAGTAGGTGATTTTTTTCTCAAATGGGATCACCCGCATAATGAGAAGGGAAAACACACTAAATTTAAGAAATTATGAATAATCCCTTTTCAGATTACAGAGAAGTTAGGCCCCTCAACCTATAAATTACAAGATTTATAGGGGTGGGAAGAGAACTTTCCAATCAATGGTTTAGTTCTCAAACCGTATTTTTCTTAATGCTATTTAGTTTTCATTGTACATAAATAGACCTTTTTTATCCGTTTCAAATCTTGTTTCCCTTAGATTAGTTGTGCTTTATTTCCACTTTGATTTCTTAGAGTTTGGTTTCTTGTAGTTTGTTTACTTTACTTTATATTTTCAATAAACTAGCACAACCTTTGGCTTTGGAGTTCATTAGAGTTCTGAATAAACTTAAAATATTTTGAATGAAGGACTACTTTCTATTTGCGCATATATCATGCTTAAAGATCCTTTAAGATTAGTAGATTATCTGAATGGATTTGGAGTTCATTAGAGTTCTGAATAAACTTAAAATATTTTGAATGAAGTACTACTTTCTATTTGCGCATATTTCATGCTTAAAGATCCTTTAAGATTAGTAGATTATCTGAATAGATTTTGAACACATTGAAGTCCTGTTTAATCCCTGTAAAATAACTAAGGTTAGAAAAGTCCATAATACTATTTTGAGGCTCCATTCACTTCACACTAAAGTCTGTCCTAGGAAGCTAACAGCAAAAGACCCATGGAAAGGAAGCAGGGTGAACAATTGTATGCTATTTAAATAATCCCATGCCATAAATGAAAGCCAAAATGCCAAAGGAGACAATTCCCATAGAAAGAAAGCATACATCAAAAGACATAATGAATAAAATTAGTTTGGATAAGATTGCTCAAAGGTTCTTCTCTGTCCGTGAGCTAAAAAAAATATCTCTCACAAGAAAGGAAAATATGGATGGAAGAACCTAAAACAAATTTCAAATGAAGAAAGCAATCTGGGAAGACAAAAAAGGACAAAAGTTTGAAAAAAGCATCAAAAGAATGCAAAAGGCATGGGAATGAGGAATAAACGAATATATATGTTCACGCCCTGTTACAATCCTATGGTGTCTGAGTTGGAAGCAATATGAAGGGAGAAGTAAAATGAACTTCATATCTTGGCCTCAGAAGGGTTATCGAGACTTTGAAATCTTGGTTCCCCTGTCCTATTGGACCATAATCAATGTTAAAGTTTACAAATCTTGCATTCTAGAAAATCTAGGCATCTAAAATAAATTTGGTAAAGTTTGTTTTAACAGAATAATTTAAATCAGTCTTTGTTCGAAATTCGGTTGTTCATAGATTTGTGTCCGCCAATCAATCACCAATTGTTGTTGTTGCAACTATCATCCCCAAAAAAATTTGACTTTTAGGGCCCCCCTACTCTTTTAGTTTTTTAGAAAAGAATTGAGAGTCTATCTTTATCTCAAAAAGAATTTTTTTCATGACTTAAGTTTTTTGCAAAAGAAGCTTTCTTTTCTTCTACCCGATGTATCGGATGCATCCTTGAAGTTCATCCGATGAATCGGAAGTGTAGTGCTCTAGCCACCCGATTCTATGTGTCTTGTGCTTCTGAAAAAGTCTATCTGAAGTCCTTTCGACGCACCAAGTGTACCTTGGTCTATCATATCGAAAAACATGTTTAGATGCTCCCCAATCGATTATCTGAAGTCCTTCCGATGCATCGGGTTGCTCTTATCATTTCTTTTTTCGATATCCACAAGAGATGTTATGGTTCTATCCGCTGTTTCGGGTGTCTACTTCTGAGTGTTCCAATATTCTAGTGATGTTTCTTGTTGATGATTCAGATGCATAGTCCGATGCATATCTGATGTCTTCTCGAAATTGTTTTCGATGCCGGTGCGATATTAATGGTTTGTCTTACCGATTGGTTTTTAATGCATTTTTCTCGTCTTGGCAGACTAGTTTTTAACTGCTTGACCAATGTCGAGCTTGTTCTTTTCGTCCACTCGAGGTCTTCACATCCACTAGTAGGATCATTTCTGGTATGTTTTTGACGTTAACGAGGTTCCCACCCGAAGTATTTTTTATTATGCTCACCTGCGTTCAAGCCTGTAAAAGCCCGTAAGGGGATTTTTCCACAATTATTGTTAGCCATTTGGAGAATGCGGAGTTGTCAGTCAATGGAGCATTTTTATCTAGTAGGGATCATTCTCTTTTCCAAGTCATATCAGCAATCGAGGTAGGATATTACTTGTTGATTTATCCTATTGATTGGCAGTGCATGTTGTAGAATTTTGGTTGGTTAGGTTTTCCTGGTTTTGTGGGGGTTTTTAGAATTCAAGGTTAGAAATTTTTTTTACAAAGATTTCATTCTTGAGTCATCTATGGCCCGGGTCTTCTTTCCTACCCCATTCATTGTTTCCCAGCTCCTACCATTGGTTTTTTCCTAACATTTGTTGGTAGAGGGAGGGCAGTGGGAAAACGAGCATTTCGCCGTCTGCACGACTCCCTCATTTCCTCAATCAGAGTACGGAAGTACTGCAGCCGTTGGCTGGTTGGAAGAGGAATTTTTGTGAAATACCATGGGAGGGATTTACATTTAGGGTTAAAACCCTGGTTTTCCATGAGGTTTTTCTTCCCATGGTAGCTCTGAGTTGCTTCGTTTGTGTCGACATTATTGATGTCGATTTGCTTAGGAATGTGTTACCATAATGAGAACCTAAGGACTGGTGAAGTAAAGTAGATTCCTGTGACTCTTGTCCATTTCATCCCTAGAAATATTTAAGACCACTGTGTGTTTTCCTTTTCGATAGAGCACATTCAGGGTAGACACAGAATTTCAGTCATTATGCATCATGATGATTTGGTAAAGGAATTTCTGGTAAAAATCGGTTTTTGGTTTAGTATGGAGTTTGTAAAATTGTAGTTATATGTTTGGAATAGATTGAATTTAACACATTTTTTATGATCAAAACAATCTTGTCATCCATATAGCAACATGCCTCGGAAACAGAAGAAGAAGGCGCCAACTGTGGACGAAGAACTAGAGATAGAGATCATAACCCGAGTTGAGGTTATGTATGAAGATACCAAAGCGGTTACGGGTATCAAATATGAGTAAAGATGGGGTGAAATATAGTGAATGATCACTAATCTAAGCATCCCAGATGCAGGAATGCAAGATTTACCCATATACGCCAATATAGAGAGGTAAGCAACATGAAAGTTTCCATGCGTCCAGAACTTTTCCATGTTTAGAAGTAATAGGCTGGATCCTCCTGAGAGCTGATGTAACAAAAATAATTTTATCTAATACTGAAGGATAGGGTTATGTTGCTTATATCCTAGCTTATGTAGCTATGTCTTATAAGCTACTGACACCCCATACCTATCTAATTGAAGGATTGTTAAAAGACCTCAATCTAGATGTGGTGGAAAATGTCAAAAGAATGATGGTTCCCGAAAAGAATTTTTGTACAAGGTCATCTAGGGAATATGAAACTATGAACCTTCGCGCTCCCTATAGATTGATAGCATTGATGTTGAATAGGATCTTTCGAAAATAAAATGGGAAGAATTTCAAACTGAGTTGGGTACCCATAATCTTCTTTTGTTAGATTTTTAACATTAAGCTAGAATTTCATTAGGATCTTTAACTGAGAGAAAAACAAGCATAGCAATCAAACATAAGAGATAATGAACACAGTGTTTTTCCTCGGGGAAACCATAAATGGAGAAAACCCCACAACTTCCTCATAGATAGAATCAACACCAAAAATGAAACCAAAACAGTAAGATGATCTCCCGACAGCAGTAACCTCTTTCTTCCTTGCCCTAGTGTTTTTCTCTTCCTCAGCTATGCACTACAACTGAGTGTGAGTGAGCGTGTGATAAATAGAGAGGCTAGCTCTCTATTTATACTAATTCCCAACTTGACTAAACCCAACTAGGGCTGACTTCACTAGGTGAGTCTAATAACCCTAGTGCCCCAGAACTGCGGGGACTTTAACCCTTAGACAATACAAGGGTTACCCACCTTGACTTGACATGACTTGTTTACATTATAGAAACTCCCAATAGGAACCTCGGGGCATGAAATGACTTAATTACATTACAAATACATCCCAGAATAAACATCGGGTTACAATACATGAGAAATACAAGTGAATACATTCTGAAGTTACAATAACATCAACACTCCCTCTTAACTAGGAAGGTATTCTCTCGACACAATTTATTATCACAAGTCTTCTTCTCTGTATTATCTGGATCATCATTGATTCTTCATCATATTCACCTTCAAGTCATCTCTATCTTCAAGTCACCTTCATCTTTAATTCATCTTCACTTGGATCTGGATCATCACTGGATCTGGATCATCATCACTGGATCTGGATCATCCCTCAATCTGGATCATCTCTGAATCTGGATCATCTTTGCTGGATCATCATCACTAGATCTTCACGGGTGATATCTCATGATTCTTCTTGTCGCAGGAAGTTCTACAGAGCCAACCCTTTTTCATGTTGGTTGTAGGCCTAGCGTCCATGTAGGTCTTCTTTAGCACTTATATCTGACCTTAAGCCAGAATGGCCCTTCCAGCACTTACATCTAATCATGTAGGAACCAATCCTATAATCACATCAGAAAGGCACACCCAACACTCACATCTGACCATGTGGGAACACCTCCCACAACCCTGTCAAAAAAACCCAGCACTTACATCCATCAACCAATGTCAGAAAGGCTCAATAGTTACACTCGACCATGCAAGGAACCAATCCTCCATGCTGAAAGGCTCTGCACTTAAATCCAACAACCAATGTTAGAAGGGCTCAGCACTTATAGGAGACCATGCAAGGAACCAATCCTTCATGCCGAAAGGAGTCTGCACTTACATTTGACAACCAATGTCAGAAGGGCATGCACTTGCATATGATCTTGTAGGAACCAATCCTACAGTCATATTAGAATGGCCCCCAATCCTAGACTGAGCTACCTGGTAATTGACCAGGTGCCTCCATTCTAAGAATGGCATTTAGCGCTTACTTTTGATCATGTAGGAACCAATTCTACAGTCACATTAGAATGGCTCAACACTCATATATGACATGAAAGGAACCAATCCTCTCACCATGAAAGAATGGCTCAACCCTTACATCTAACCATGGAAGGAACCAATCCTCTCACCATGTCAGAATGGCTCTAGGTCTCATCATTTCGCTTTGGAGGAAACCTCGATCTGGACAACACCAAGCTTCTCCCTGAAGTACTCGAAATTCACCCTAGCCAATGGTTTCATCAATACATCAACTATCTATTCCTCCATCACAACATACTGGAGCTTCACTGCTCCCCTCTACACCATATCCCTGATATAGTGATACTTGATCTCGATATGCTTCAACTTGTCATGGAACAATGGATTCTCTGAAAACTTCATGCAAGTTTGGTTGTCATAATGTATAAAAGTAGCATCCATCTAGAGATCAAAAAAATCAGAAAGTAGCTTCCACAGCCATACTCCCTCACAACTAGCTGAACAAGCTATGACATACTCTGCTTCAGCTGTACTCAGTTCCACACAAAAATGCTTCCTGCTAAACCAAGAGATCACACCTGATCCCATACTGAAGAAACACACTGAAGTGCTCTTCCTATCGATGGCACTTCCTACCCAATATAAATCAACATAACCCTCCAAGTTAACCTTTTGATTCGCCTCGTACTTGAGCCCATAATCAATTGTACCCATCAGGTACCTCAGAATATGCTTTGCAGTAATCAAGTGAACATGTCTTGGATCTGTCAAGAATTGGCTCAAGGTGTTCACAACAAAGAAAATGTCTGGTCTCATGTTCATCAGGTACATCAAGGACCCAATCATCTGACGATACATCATAGCATCAACCATCTCTAATGAAGCATCACTCAATAGCTTCAGGTTCAATGCCATAGATGTGGTCATGGCCTTGCAATCCATCATCCCAAACCTCTTCAGGATCTCTACTACATACTTCCCTTGTCCGAGGGAGATTCCATCCACATTCTGCCACACTTCCATGCCTAGAAAATAATGCATCATACCCAAGTCCTTCATTTTGAACTCGAAAGCAATCTTTCTCTTCATCTCAGTAATCAACGCGTCCATATCTGTTACAAACAGATCATCTACATATACTAGGATCATCACTGGGTTTCCATCTTCAACCTTGTAGTAAAGGTTGGAATCTACTTTACTCTTGGTAAAGCCCAAAATGGATAGAAAGCTGTCAATTCTGCCGTACCATGTCCTGGGTGCCTGTTTCAAACCGTACAGGGATTTCTTCAATCTGCACACATGAGACTCCCTGTCATGTGTCTCAAAACCAAGTGGTTGTTCTACATACACTTTCTCTTCCACTACACCATTCAAGAAAGAAGTCTTGACATCCATTTGGTGTATCTTCCATTTTATTACTGCAGCCAAAACAAGTACTGATCTCATGGAAGTGTATCTGGATACCGGTGCAAAGGTTTCTTCATAGTCTATTCCTTCTTTCTGCGAGAAACCACGAGTCACAATTCTTGCCTTATATTTCTCTATGCTACCATCTGCAGCATGCTTTATCTTGTAGGTCCATTTGGAAGTTATAACCGACTTCCCTTCTGGTCTTGGGACAACATCCCAAACATCATTCTTAATGATCGATTGATACTCTTCAATCATAGCATCCTTCTATTCTTTTCGTTCTGCGGCTTCTTCATAATTGGAAGGTTCTTCATTGAAAAAGTCACATAGTAAAGCTACATATCCGGAGCAAGATCTCGTTCTCATTATTTCTCTGTGATTCTCTTCTGGAGCCCCATATCTTTTTGCACCTTGGATAATTTTTCGTACCCAATCAAGTTTCCTCTTGTGAGGATTCTTCTCCTGAGGTGGATCTAAAGGTATTTGTGGTTCTTAAAATTCTCGATCTTCTTCTTGAGTTTCTTCATTCATGGTTGTATCATGAATTCTGGGTGCTTCTGCTTCATTAGGTTCAGGGATAATTTTAGGGGCGAATTTTAGCCCACTAGGCTATTTTTCCATGTTTCTCTCCCAAAAAAGATTTTCCATTTTGCATTTTTTGAAGCCCTGTTTCGCCCAATTTTGATGGGGTAAAATTTTTTCACCTTAAAAATCACCAAATTATTATATAAACGATATAAAATCCTTGGAAATTAAAATAATTTTTGAAAAATATCGCCAATCATTTTATAGTTGTCGTTTTAAGAATTGGTAATATTCGCCAACATTTATACACTTTTAAATAAGTAGGGTTCCTTAAAATCATCCCTGATTAGGTTCTTCAGCAGGTCTCTTTCTGGATTTGTTGTAAGCTGTTTCTTCATCAAATGTTACATCCCTACTGATGTTGGTCTTCTTGAATCTTGGGAAGTATATTTCGTAAGACTTCGAGCTTTCAGAGTATCCCACAAATATACCCTTCTTTCCTGAAGGATTTAGTTTTGTTCTCTTCTCTTTTGGAATGTGTATGTACACTGGAAAACCGAATATTATGAGATGGCTGACTTCTAGTTTCTTGCTGGAAAACACTTCTTCAAGTGTGTTGTTCTTGAGTACTCTTTGTGGAGTACGGTTCTATACATACACCGTTGTTCGAGTAGCTTCTACCCATAGATGCATGGGAAGATCCTAATCATGAAGCATTTCTCTTGTAGATTCCATGATAGTTCTATTCTTCCTTTCTACAACCCCATTCTGTTGTGGATTATATGGAGTGGATAACTCCCTCTTAATCCCTAATTCTTTGCATAAGTCTTTGAATTCATTTGATGTGAATTCTCCGCCATTATCTGATCAAAAGGTCTTGATCTTATTTTCTGTGTGGTTCTCGATCAAGGCTTTGAAGTCCTTGAACTTGCTGAAAACTTCATCTTTGTTCTTCATGAAGTAAATCCATGTCTTCCTAGAAAAGTCATCAATGAAAGAAACATATTATACATACCCTCTTAGAGAAATTGATGACATTGGTTCGCATACATCGGAGTGGATGATTTCCAAGATTCCTTTTGCCTTGCTCTCGCTACTTGGAAATGTTTTCTTTGTATTCTTTCCTTTCGCACATCCTTTGCAGACCCCTTCATGTTTTGCTTGAATTTATGGAAGACCTTCAACAGCTTTGCTTGCAAGTGGTAGTGCTCTTTAGTGCACATGTGCAAGCCTTCTATGCCAAAGTTCATTTGGATCTACTGTGTCATGGACCAAAGCTTGTTCTGGATGGCCCTTCAATTTGTATAAACCTCCTTCTTGTTCTCCAATTACTATTGCATCGTCAATAGTATTTCCTCTTGACCATGTGAGGACTTGGCCATATACAAATGCAACCCTCATGCCTTTTTCATCCAGTGTCGATATGGATAGAATATTCTTCTTTAGTCCTGGTACAAACAAGACATCCTTCATTTTCATAGACTTTCCAGAGTCTAGCTTGTAGGAGGATTCACCACTACCTTTTATGGGATATTGGTAGTCATCCCCAAGTTTCACTTTATGTTTGGATAGTTTCTCAAAGGATTCCTTGAAACATGTCATTTGTTTGGAAGTCCCACTATCAATAAGCCAATCCTTGGTTCCATGAGTGATAGTTCTCATGAGAGCAGAGATCAGAACATATTCATCTTCACTTGAAGAGTCTTCACTTTCTTGTTTTACTCTCTTCCTGGGAGGATCATAATCCTTAGCAGTGTGAGCATGATGCCTACTTTTGGAGTTCTTCTTCTTCTTGGATCCATTCTTATTCATGGGACAATTTCTAGCAAAGTGTCCTATTTCATCGCATCTATAACATCTGAGTTTGGATGGATCCCTTCTTACAGGATTGTTTTTCTAATGAGAATGCTTACCTTGGTGATGATGATTTTCCCTTCTTCCTTTCCTGGAGTGTACTATGAGAGCTTGATCTTCACTTCCCATATTTTATTCTCGAGCTGCTATCTGAGATTCTTCTTGTGAAAATTCTTCCCACAGTATACTAAACTTGACTAACTTCTTTCTAGAACAGATTCCTTGGATGAAAGAATCACATGACCTAGGAAGGCCATTCAAGGTTGTTATCACAATTTCTTCATTCTCCACTTCTTCATCTACTACTTCCAGTTGTTCTTTGATCTAGGAGACCCTTGTGAATTATGACTAGATGGTCTCCTCATTTTGGATCTTTACATTCTTCAACTGGTTCCTTAGAGTCATCTTCCGATTGATGTTCTTCCCTTCAAACAATTTGGTTAGGGAATTAAACATAGATTTAGGTGTCTTGAGGGAGGACACCTGTGGTATGAGGTGATATTTGATAGAATCAGCAATGATCCTCTTTCCCATAACCAACTTCTTCTTATGTAAGGCCTTGGCCTCATCTCCCTCTAGAACTGGAACCTCCTCATTGATATAGGATTCCAACTAATTTTCTTCCAGGACCAGGGAGATCCTATACTTCCAGGCTCGGAAGTTATCAGCTCCCTCAATATTTTCATCAAGCTTGGTATGATGAGACATCTTAACTGAGAACCTCAAATGGAAATAAAAAATATTTATATCTTACCAAGTCAATATGTTGGATCTAGATTTGGAGCTAAAATCTTGCAGTGCTAGTTCAGGAGCATATTAGGGTTTTTCTTTTTCGGAGTTCTATCCAACCAAATGCTTTGAATTTGATCCCTAACTTTGATTTTGGGGAGGATATGAATCCAGACCTGGGCTCACTGAAAAATTCCACTTCTGTGAAATCCCTAATTTTCGGCAGTATTGTCGAGTCCAAAACTGAAAAACCTCAGAATTGGATTCTGCTTCGACAGAAAGATACACCCTAGGGAGGAGAGTTATTCCACCCTTATTTTGTTGAAAATATGCGGAGAGAGATCTAGAAAATAGGAATCCCTAGTTCCCATATATGCACAGTGTATTTTTCTTAGGTTAGCTCTGATACCATGTTAGATTTTTAACATTAAGCTAACATTTCATTAGGATCATTAACTGAGAGAACAACAAGAACAACAATCAAACAAAAGAGACAATGAACACAGTGTTTTTCCTCAGGGAAACCATATGGAGAAAACCCTGCAAATTCCTTAGAGATAGAATCAACACCAAAAGTGAAACCCAAAACAATAAGATGATCTCCCGACAGAAGTAACCTCTTTCTTCCTTGCCCCTTTGTCTTTCTCTTCCTCATCTATGTGTTACAACTGAGTGTGAGTGAGTGTGTGATAAATAGAGAGGCTAGCTCTCTATTTATACTAATTTCCGACTTGACTAAACCCAACTAGGGCCAACTTCACTAGGTGAGTCTAATAACCTTAGTTCCTCGAAACTGTGGGGACTTTAACCCTTAGGCAATAGGAGGGTTACCCACCTTGACTTCACATGACTTGTTTACATTATAGAAACTCCCGATAGGAACCTCGGGGCATGACATGACTCAAGTACATTACAAATACATCCCAGAATAAAAATTAGGTTACAATACATAAGAAATACAAGCGAATACATTCCAAAGTTACAATAACATCAACATCTTTGTGGCTACTTAAGGCACCATATTCAATTGGGAAAATATAGTGTCTAACAGTTTGTCCTCATGCATAAATGCAGCACTCGGGGGAGTCTCACAAAAGAAATCAGAGTTCTATATGAGCTTAGTTCTGATCGACTATATTTTTTGCACATAGTCATTCCCATATCTGAAGTGCCAATGGGATAAGGCCAAGTATCCTGTCTATGCTGCATATCAGTTGTTTTGGGCACACAAATATTTCAATCACTATAAGAGTATTTGTGAAAACTTTGTAATGCCACTATATAGGTTAATATTCCTTATTGAATGTGATTGTATGTTGGAAGAAACCTTGAATATTGTACATGATAATGGGAATTATTACCTGACAGAGGAAGGTCTGTATCTGAGGATGTTCTACAGAACAAGGACCCCTTCTCATTTGCCAAAATACGCTACAGATTATGTTATTCACAAGGAAGTAGTAAGGAAACTTTACATTGATGGGGTTTGTAATTTCCTGTTTGAACAAAAGAAGGATTTGTATCCCCCAGTCCCATTTTATATAAGGAGTTATAAGTTCTCCAAAGTGAAGAGTGCATCAGAATTTGTAAAGGAGATAGAATACTTTCACTTTGGAGAGATAAGTTTCCATAGGAATGATTCTGAGGATAAGGTTGCTAATTATTGTGCTGCAGTAAGAGTACATTTAGAGTACGCAAACTACTGGGATAAAGATGAATAAATTTTCTGAAATGCACGCAATATTACATCTTTGAGGAGGATATTTAAGAAAAATATAACTTCAGTGATGGAAAGGGAAAAGTTATTCAGTAGCAGAAGAAGCAAGAGGAGGAGGCTTCTAAGAAAACACAAGAGGAGGTGCTCAGATTATCACAATAAGTAGAACAATGGTGAGCCATAGAAGAAGAAGAAAAAAGAAGAGCCAAAGAAGAAGCTGAGAAAAGGTCAGCAGAAGAAGAAACTTCGAAAAAGAATCAAGAAGAAGAAGCTTAGAAAAGGAAGGAAGAGGGTGAGAGGTTAAGACTAGAAGCAGCTAACAAAGAAAGAGAACATGTAGAGAAAGTAGCTGAAGAGCTTCGAAAAAGGAGCAGGAGGAACAAGATCATGCAAATCTGGAGCAAACTCAGTCTTATGATGATCCAATAGAATCCTCTATCCCATCTAGCAGTACCGCAAAATGATATCCAACTCTAACATTAGGGATTGAACTAATCCCTTTTGTTCCATCCCAAGAAGAGGAGGTGGCCAATTTGAATAGCATTTTTTACGACAAGAATAAAAAAAGAATTGTCATGAGAACAAAGAAGAAAGTGGAAACCGGAGAAAAGAAGGGAGTCATGGTGACTGAGAAGACAATTGTTCACAGAACTGACAAAGATCCAAGACATTTGGAAAGGTTAGGTGTAGCCTCAACCCTAGATAATGAGGATAATGTTGATAAAATAATGACTAGTTTGGAACAATATCAGGAGAAGATTGCTCAAATGAAAGAAACCCTAAAAAGGGAAAAAGGTGAAGGTCAAAGTTTGAAGAGGAAGCATGAATGAATGCTCAGTAAGATTGAGAAATCAAAAGAATCATGCCAAAATTTAAAGTTTGACAAGGATGCACTAGTATTATAAGTGAACATCATTTAAGGAGAGAAGAAAGACCTTGAGAAGCATGTTGTGGAAGTAGTACAAAAAGGAGATACAATGAGAAAAAGAGTAGAGGAGCTCGCAACTCAAAACCTTTTACTTAGAGAATAGCTGCAGGTGGCGAAGGAGAAATAGATGGACATCACTCTATTCTGGAATCTAGCCTCGATGCTACAAAAAGAGATAAATCAGGTTTTGCTGAGCCTGAAAAGGGAGATGTATAGAGTTAAGCAAATTGAGGTCAGATTGAAAGAGCTAGAACTCAGTTCAACAAAATTCTGGAGAAGATTATCAGATGTGGTAGAGCTTGCAAAAAATAAGTTAGCATGGATAGGAACCCATTCAACCTTTCCAGCTAACATGCCTCAGAAATATACAGGAAGTATTAAGATGGAGATAGCCATACTGAATTTTGGGTGCAGAACAACATTCAGCTTAAACATAGCCATTGAGAAAACTATTAAAAAGTGTGCGGAATTTTACAAAGGCATACATCTGGTTCACAATCATTGCATGATTCTAACAGACTCCCGGGATCAAGTTTCCCAGTTAGGGAAGAAAATATGAAGAATTTTCAAGAGAGGCTTCAAAAGGGAGAAGAAAGAATATCTAGGATCGAAGCTATTAGTGAGGAAGACATCAAGATTTGGATTATACAAGCATCAGGTCATAAACGCTTGTTGGAAGAATATTTGAGTTAGAGTACACCCAAGGTGAAGGAAATTGAGTCTCATCTATCAAAGCATGAGGTGGCAGTTTGTGTATTGGAATATGCAGAATACAACTCATAAATGAACAAGCACAAGCTTGGGGAGTTTTTGTCAAGACACCAACTGGGACCACTTAGTTTTGTCTTATTCACAAATTAGGATTATTTAATATTTTTATGTATTTCTTTCTAAGGGCATGCACTAAAGGACAAAATTTTGTAAAGGAAGAGTCGAGGAAGCCCAAAAGGTTGAGGGGCAACTCAAGAGTCATTTTGTCTTTGTATAAGTAGAAGGGAAGTAGATGTTAGAAAGATTTTTCCATGCGATCCTTTTGTAGAGTTTATTGTAAGAAGAACTACTTCCTTTTATAATAAAGAGAGCTATATTTCCTGCTAGAGAAGGAGCTGTGAAGTTTCAAATGCATGCTATAGATTGGTTGAATGTTGAATTATTTCTGTTTCATCTTATTCTACGAACTGTGAGACCATTCTGACTTATGAATTACTTCCATGTTATGAATGATTTTCTGTTATTTCATGAAACGTATGTAGTATATTGAGTGATGAATGTTTTAACTAACAATGTGCTATCTCTCTGTTTATCTTTCTATGTGTATTCATGTATTCTGATTATGAACATCTATCTGTAATGTTCTTTATGCATGTTTTACAGTACATTACTCATTATTAAATATAATCTTGCTCCGTAGGGATAGGCTAGATAGAATTAGTTAGCTTATCATAGTTTTTATTTATTTATGATTTAGAATCAAAAGGGGTAATAAGACGAGAGGTAAGAACCTATGCATCATGTTGTGAACTCTTTTTTATCTCTATTGATTGCACTTAGATTAGATTAGGCACTTGCATATCATATATAAAATAAAACAAAAAATACACTTAAACGGTGGACCAAGACGCAATCGGTAAAACAAGCTTTAACCGTTACTTGAACTACGGAAGTTGGACCGTAAACTAGATGGATTCCCCATATCACACAATAACGATCTAATTGGGAACGTTTATTAGGTAGAATCCCTCCTATTTTTACCTGGGATTTTCCAGGCCTCAACAGGTTCTCAAGGGATGTGTGAATAGGGGTAGGTGTTATGGGATTATGGGGCTGGATGGTACATGTAGTTAGGGTGTTTGATGTTATAATGGGATTATGGGAATTTTTTTATAGATTAGTTAGTATGGGGTTAGTGATATGGATTAAGTTACAATGTGTATTTGTACACATCTATGTAAACATCATAGGAAATCTTGGTCTTCCAAGTAGGTTATGGATGTTGTTTTGAGATGTTTAACTTTAGGGATGGTTTAAGGTATAATTCCACAAAAACATCCACTAGGGATCACTATGCATGCCTTAGTCCATATATTAGCACATAAGCGATACATAAGGAATGTTTAGCGTAGGAGTGATATATGGTGAACATATTGAGGGATAGAATGACAAGGATGGTTATTGAGGCCCATTTAATTGTATATATATAATGTGAGGATATAATTTAATAAAATGTTTCTCTTGATCGAATGGTCTATGTGTAGGTCCTCAAAACATTATGCACACCATCCATAGGTAATATTTATCCTATGAGAAGGATATAGTGTCAATTTTGATGTTTAGAAAATTGGGATGGTTCTCGATGATCAATCCATGCTTCCATGAGAAAATTGCAGTTATTGGACCATATATTTTTTAGGGTCTCACAAGCCATCTCTGTGTCCTCAATTCATCGTAAAGGTCTAGGTTTTTTTAAGGATTCTAATAGTATACTTAAGTATTGTATTATAGGTGTTTATTTTGTATTGAAAAAATTACACATACACACACAAACACACACATATATCTATAGAGAGAGGCAAATATTAACTATGAAACATAAAATTTACTACTAAAGCTTGTAATTTTTAGTGAATATTATGATAAAAAAATATTATGGAAATATAGGAGATATTAGAATTTAGTAAAAATAACCAAATAGAGCTGTTTTTGAAAAAAGGACCAAAAAATATACAACTCGGGAAACTTTGCCCCTAAAATTTTCCTTGTAAGGGGGATTTTTGACATGTGAGTTTGATATAGTTGCCACTCTAATATTTATCACACTAACGATCCTAGATGATCAGTATGCAACATTGTATGCAAAATATTGAAATAATGTTATGATGCAACAAACCTTTCTAGAAATATTTCCATAATGAAAAACTATTTTATTGTGGTAATATTTATGTTACATGTGGTTAAATTTATGTTACAAAATTTTCAGAGGAAAAAATAAGAAATTATGAATCACGTTGACTGCATCAAAAAAATATACATTGTTGAGAAATAATTATATCATATTAAACATTTGATTGTGTTTACATCTTAAAACATATATACATAATGTTATGTTATAAATATAGGTTTCTCCAAGCACTACTCTTGAGAAGAAGAAATTTGGGTACAATCTCTCTTTCCTTTTGTAGAAACCTCTATTTCTTCAAAATCTATAGCAGTCACTTATTGTAATTTTTCTTCTAGGTCTTTGACTTTCTTTACATAATTTTGCAAACTATTTTGAAATTCACTTTTGTCATCTCCATACTTCTTCAACAAATCCAATTTATTCTTATACATGTCTGAGTGTTCCTTTTCCCTTTTTTGAAGAACATTCTTTGTATACTCTAGTTCAAATTGAACTTCAACCAATTTGATCCTTAGATTATATACCTCCTACTCAAACTAGTGTTCCCTCTAATCATTTTCATCTAGAGTATACAAAAGTGATACTAGCTAAAGAATAGATTTATGTTGTAAATAGGTAATTTGGATTTCAATTTTTCGATTTCACTATTACATCCCAAATGTTGTGTTTGTCTATTATCCAATAGTTATTGTTTGAGATATGTGATAATGCTTTCATTCTTAGCTAGTTTCTGCTTCATTGATTCATGTAGAGAGGATGAGGAAAAAATATCTCCTCCAACATAAATTGCTACTAGAACTAACTGCAATCTCTTCTCCCAGTTTTTTAAGGACTCTTGATACTCAACTAAGGATTGCTGGTCTGAAATATTTTTTTATGTTTTGGTATATCCATATATTTACTCTCACCTTCAGCAGCTCCAATGTTCCTTTATTATCCATCCTTATTTACCTTACCGTTTCTTTTTTTTTCTAGAATATTATTTTGTTTTATGAGTCTTCGAGTGGTGACCATTGCAACAATTCTGTCAGAATATATATCTCTCAACAGTGCATTTTTCTCATCAATGCAGGCCTTCAATTTTTCCATGTTATCTTCATATTTTTTAATCTTAGCTTTATGCTTAATGCGCAATTTGTTGTATTTCTCTTTGAACGAAGATTCTTCTTTTCATTTTTTTAGACTTCGATGTTTCACAAATCTTGTCAATTTTTGTACCTTTAAACTCCTTAGTTTTCTTAGTCTTCTTCAGTTTTTCCAAAAACAAAATTCATATTGTGCAATATCATCTCTATATTGAAATAATTATTATTTGTATTTCTCTTCAAATTGCACCTTTAAGCAAGAAATATATTGGTATTTCTCTTTTAGTTGACGATGAAGTTCTTCTTCTGGCCAATCATAGTATTTAGTGGCAGTATATTGAAAACCTAAGGCCTATTTTTCAGGTCAATTTTTAAGTCTCTATCTATGTTCTTCATAATTATTCTTTTCAACATTATACTATTCAAGGATTGTGTCCAAATCATTATTTGCATCATCTATAAGCATGCATACCTGAGAAGACAATCCTTAAATAATTATGTCCTTCCTCTCAATGTTTGCTCTTGTTTTTTGTCCAATTTTTATGATTGATTTATGTAACTACAAAACATATTATAGTTCAAAAATAGAATTATCCTTAACCTTTAACATTTTTTAGTTCTCCATATAGGAATACTCCTCTATGGAATCTTGTTTTTTGAAATGCAACATTTCGTCAAATAGAGAAAAAAACAAATCTACCATAAAAAAAATATGTTGGAGACATTGAACCAAATATACACTTTCATATCCTTGTAAGTGTCTCAAAGCTTCAATAGCATCAACTTTCGCAGGGTTGCATGAACCACTGTGCTTTCCCACACCTTCCATATTGTTTTCCAAATGTTGTTCATCTACTTCAAATTCCCTAGGTTTTATTGAAATGCTTTCATCTCCCACACATTCCATAGCATTCTCTAAAGGTTTTTCATGTACTTTTTAAGGTATGGAAGTATCATCTCCTTCCACATTGTTCTCTCGAGACTGATGACATTCTTTCACATTTTTTTTTTGCATTTTGGACCTCCTAATGAATGTTTTATTAGGGAAATATTACACATCACTGTGTCGATGGAAACTGATAATATTTAGCAGTGTATCAAGGTAACTAAACTTCACCCCCTTCATCTTATTATCTAGCAGTGTAGATTCCAATTTCTTTGCCGACCAATGAGGGAAATCTATGTCTATGTGTCCTCAACCTACTGTATGGCTACATTCATACACTGAACTGATATTTCATGCCTATGATGATTCAAAATTTTACTAAGGACAATATACAATAAGGTTTTGTAGAGTCCTGAAAAATCATATTCCATTCTTAAACCATTCATGAGAATAATTACCATCTTCCCACAAATTGTATTGGCCATCTCAATATTTTCTAGCTTAGTGGTTTTTCTAGCGATAAGCATTTCTCCCCCTTTGCATGGAAATCAAGTTTCCTTGGAAACCAAATAGGGGTCCAAATAAACCCTCTTCTTAAAAATATGCAATTGCATTCTCGCATGAGCATAATTATTGATGGAATCATCTATCTCCTCATTTTGAAAGTTTCAATGTCGAAAAAATGAGTTGATGCAATACTGGTCTTAAAAGGGTATTTAACATACCTATTGGTCACTTGCTTGCATCACTCCATGTAGCAGCACACTTTGAATTTTTCCATGGTGAACCTCAAAACCTAGGAACCTCATCTTTCAACTGTTTACATGGTAGAGGGAGCCCATATTTCAACTATTGTCATGGTAGAGAATGAACATGTTGCATTTATCACCATGGTACATGACACCCCTATTTCAATTGTGGTCGTGGAAGCTGAGAATCTGTCCTGGAATTATGGAAAACAAGGTTTTTCACTGCAATTTTGATTTTATGCTCGCAATAAATTGGTCTGGTTAAGAACAAAAATGGCTAATGCATGCAAATGAGTTTTATTTTATTTTAATTTGTTTCGGGTATATTGGTAAATGAAGTACTTTTTATGACTTAGTTTCCTCCCAAGTTTAGTAATTTTTTTTAACATTATTTTCCCCTAATACTTACACATACTATGAACTACTTATATAGGTTGTTATGTAAAAACAAAGTGTAAGTTTGCAACAACAGGCTTAGTAAAATCACCCCACCATTTGTACACATGGAAATAATTAAAAGTAAAATTGTGGGCTTGAAGCTAGTTATATTGTTGATGGAAAATTCTTTCATATTTCTAAAATTATGTTGCATTTTCTCACAACTAACCTAACATAGTTTACCCCTAATACTAAATGGTCTATTGTTATTTTTTATTGCACACTTTTACCCTTAATACCAACACATACTATGAACAACTTATACAAGTTGTCATGTAAAAACAAAGTGTAAATTTGTAAAAATGGAATTAGTAAAATGCATTCCATAGTATGTACACGGGTCTATAATTGAACGTAATACCTTAAACTCGAAGCTAGTTACATTGTTGACAAAAACCTCCTTCATATTCCTTAAATTATGTTCCATTTTCCCACAATGAATTTGCCAAGATGGAAAATTTTCAAACAACCTATGCTCATTTGAGTTATGAAATATTGATATAGGTTATTATGTAAAAAAAAGGGTAAATTTGCAAAAATGGGGTTAGTAAAATGGATGCCACAATTTTTATGTAGGTCAATAATTAAAAGTAAGCATGATCCTGAAGATAGTTACATTGTTCACAAAAATATCTTTCAGATTCCTAAAATGATGTGTCTTTGTCCCACAATGAATCTGCCAAGATGGTAGCTTTTCAAAGGACTTATGCTCAAATTCATGCTTTGAACTACTTTGTAAAATGCACACCACTCATTGTACAAAGAACAATAATACAAAGTAAATCCATGGGTACGAACCTATATATGTTGTTCGCAGAAACCTCTTTCAGATTCCTAAAATGATGAGTAATTTCCCCCTAATGAATCTTCCAAGATGACATTTTTTCAAACAAATTATACTCATATTCAATCTATGAGGTACTTATACAAGGTGTTATGTAAAAAACAAAGTGTAAATTTGAAAAAAATGGGGTAGGTGAAATTCCGAACACATTTTGTACATGCATCAATAATTAAAATTAAAAGCATGGGATTAAAGATAGTAACATTGTTCACAAAAACCTCTTTCATATTTCTATAATGATGTGTCATTTTATTACAATGAATCTACCAAGATGGTAGTTTTTCAAACAACTTATGCTCATAATCGAGAAAAAATGGGCTTTGGAAAATGCACGCTGTAGTCTGTACATTGGTTAGTAATTGAAAGTAAAATCGCAACCCTCAATCTAGATACATTGTTCACAAAAATGTCTTTAAGATTACCAAAAATGAGGATGTTGATCCCATATTTGTTATCATTTTTGGCAGTTAAGTTACTCAATTAAACATATGTTTTGTTATCTTTTTACATTTTTTCTGCCATGCAGACCACCATTCAACCCCAGGTATGTATGAATTCAAGGTTTATATAAAATCCATTTATTATTATCATTTTATAATTTTATTGATTAAAATTGATATTGTTGAAGCGCATTTGATATATTAATTAATATGTATATTTGTTTGCAGGTTATATAATATTTTTGGATGAATTAACAACAAACATGCATTAAACTAGCCATGCGCACAACAAATCCAACTCATCATCCATCTCGTTGCGCGATATTTGTTGGCAGGTTTCTAGGCATTTAAATATTGTTACTATAGACCATAGTCCTTAAGTGCACCAGGAAATAGACATCACATTCATCCTAGATCTACGCCCAGCATATCCAGCTCATGGTCCAACTCACTATTCAGCTTTCCATCCAGATCAATAACCAGAATGTGTACTATTGATAACCGATTCTAGGCATTAAAACATTGAAGCATTTCTACAAACAACCTGTTGTCCACGCGTTTGAATGATGGAGAAGCTCATGTTCTAGAAGACTCACGATCATGCCATCCATTCTCAACACCACACTAACAATCCATGCATTTGAATATGCAATGGTTCACATTCTAGAAGGCTCACCAACACACTCCCCTCTGTCCAACACCACTCCACCAGCCCGCGCTAAGGAAGGAGCTTTGCACCACATCACGCATGCTGCAGATATCTGTTCGCATTGAAGGAGGAGTTGTGCGTTACATCGTCAAATGAAGAGAGCCAATGTGCACTGAAGAAGGGAGATGTTGTGCGTTGGAGTTTAATTAGTTAGGCGCCTTTATGGTTAACTAAATTTAGAGAGCAGTCGACCACTAAAGGGTCGACCTGTTCATCCTTGTAAAAAAAAGAAGGGAGATGTTGTGCGTTGGAGTTTAATTAGTTAGGCGCCTTTATGGTTAACTAAATTTAGAGAGCAGTCGACCACTAAAGGGTCGACCTGTTCATCCTTGTAAAAAATATATATATCCCAGCCTCTACGTGAGATCATAGTTAGCTAGCGAGTTTTACCATTTTATGATTTGATTTGTTGTTATTAAGCACACTGTATTTATGTTCCATCTTCATTAATAAAATGCTGTATGCTTTGCTGTTGACGATTGCGTTTGAGTAAGCACTAGCCAGACATCACCCCTGATTGCTGAGAGGGCCCCTCATCAACCAGAGGTTTCTTTTGTTTTCTTTTTTATTTCTTTTATCTTTTCTGTTTGTAGTTAGTTTAATTCTAGTTTGTTTTATTATTTCATTTGATTACTGTAATGCATTTTATTTTTAAAGATTAGATAGCTAGTTGCGCACATAGTTTGTTTTCCATTTGCTTTCAGTCATTTGATTTCTAGTTTATTATTCAGTTTATTTGCAAGTAGATAGAATATATTGCTTTTATCTAGATTCAGTTATGTTTATTTCCTTTCTCTTATAAGTTATGCAATTTGAATTTGAATTTGATTATTAATATGCAATGATTCCTTTATATTCATGAATTTGTTTAAGTTCATTTCATTGTTAGATTTGATTAATAAATAGGTTTATTTACTATCTATTTGCATCATATCTACATGTGCACAAATTTAGCTGAAGAATAGATCATTTAGGTTCATTTCTGTTATTTTAATGGTCCAGACTGTCATCCGAACAGCCTATTTAAACTGTCATTCAGGCACCCCTTTTAAACCCACTGTTCAGTCTATCATTCAACCCACAGTTTCATTTTTAGTGTTTTTAATGTGTTTTGAAATTGTGATAAGTTCTGTTTATTTAGTATTTGAAGTATGCTATGACTGTAATAGTTAAATGATAGTTTTATTTTACATTAAAGTTAATTTGAATTGTTTTAGGTTATTTATTAAAAGTCACCTTACTTCTTTTCACCTTAAATATGTTTTGAGCTATTTTATGTTTTGTTTCTTGAGTTTGTTTTTTATTTCTTTTTATTGTTGTATTGTTTTGTGTTCATGCCTTTGGATTAATTTATCGGGTTGCATGTAAAATTTAGTATTATATGTGTTATCCTTAGTATGTTTTTAGGTTGTTCCATTCTTATTGTGTGATTACTGAAAGATACTTGTAGGACAGAATTCAAAGATATTGCTATTATGTTTTCTACTTGTTTCTTTTTATTAGGTTTTCTTTATTAAGTTTTCTACTTGTTTATGAATTAGGTCTTCCTTACACCCTAGTTTTCCATTTGAAAGATTATTTGTTGATAGTATCTTTTTCCAGTTTAAAGTTATTTTCTTATGAAATAAATTATTGATTATCTAGTTTAGTATTATGTTCCGGTTTAATTACATTAATAATTGAATTCTTAGGAGTTTGACTCGGTTTTTCATTTTGAAATATCTTTCGATCTTTTGTTTGTTAAAATATTTACATGACACCCTCTACCTTCACATATATTTTGTATCAACTCTAAGCCTACCAACCCCAGTCGATAATTAAATATTAGGTGGATTAATCTAGATGATAGCACACCCAAAATTTTGGCGACGTTGCCGGGGAGTTGTTCCGTAAGGTAGGATAAATAGAATCCTTCATGAAGCTTAGTAATAGGCTGGTGGCGGGGGAACGGTAAGATGAGAGGTAAGAACCCACACATATGTTATAATAGGCACACCCAAATTCAACAATAGTAGTAGCATAGGTTTTCTTTTATTTAAATTTTTTCATGAGCATACTTAGAGACCCTCAGAGTATATTTGTTAAAACAAGAAAACTTATTGAAATTCCTACTAACATTCACAAGGGACGTAATACCCCAACCACTAACTCAGCAGAAAGGTATCGAAAGACGCCTATAGGAAGTAGTTCTACCCAGAAACCTAAGGACACTCTCTCAAGAGATCTTACCAAGGAAGCCATAGAAGGAGAAGGAACCTTGGCAGGAGGTCCTAAGGACCTCATTTCTGAGGAACTTCAAGAGGATCAAACACTAGAAATCTCTAACTCTCCACTAGTCTTGAATCCAAATAATACAACCTTTTCACTAGTAGGAGATCTGAATTTCATTGACTTTGTTGATCCTTCCCAAGTAATAGCTCTCTTTGAAAGCTCCGTAGATCCAGTTATCTCACAAATTGAAAAATCCATAGTTGAACCTACTATCCCTTTAGGATTCAATAAAAAATCAATTGATCAGAGGAAGATCTCTCCCGAAAAAGAATGTTGAGATGCCCCATTATCACCTCGAAAGGAGCCTCCTAGGTATATTTACGTTAAAAACCCAGCCTATATGGATATTCAGGAAGAGAATGAAGATCACGATGAAGTTAGAAATGAATAAGGAGAAGGGGAAAATCAAACTGAGGCTACCTTCGGGTTCCCTATGTTAAACACTATACAAGATGTAACTATGAAGAACATCCCTCCTTCTTCCTTACCTACTTTCTATGGAAATAATAATGAGGACCCAGACACATTTTTGTTCAAGTTTGATATCCTTTGTAGGAGCTATAATTATCTACAAGATGCTCATAAATTAAAACTTTTTCCCGCTACACTAAAAGATTCTGCCTTGAGATGGTTCATGGGATTAGGTGAATTCACTATCAAGACTTGGGATGATATGAAAACCTTATTCTTGCAAAAATATCAAGAGTATTGCAAACCTAAGGACTCTTGACATGATATATTCATGATACAACAACTTGAAGACGAGAGCCTAGAGGATTATCTCAAAAGGTTCATTTATATATTACATAAATCAAAATATAGTGACTTCTGAGAAGATGGAAAACATACACTTTTTCTTAAAGGGATCTCCGAGGACTTGTTAGAAAGTCTTAATCTCATGGAAGTTGGAAATATTTCTCACAAAACCTATGCACAAATCAGTGATATGTGTAAAAATTATTCTAGAAGCAGGGGGAAAGTTGGGAAAAACTTTCAAGAGCCTTATAGTAGAAATGTAAGAGGAAGGATTCCTAGTTCAGGTGGAGTTACAAGGGTAGAGTTAGGAAACGTATTGGAGAATTTCAAAACTGATCTCCTAGGGGAAATGGGTTCTCAACTAGATTCTTTACAAGCCAAGAAAATGTAGGATGAAGAATGAGCAGTAGTGAGTATTGTTTTCCAAGATGTAGGACCAAACATCCCCAAAGGGAATTTCCATTAAACAACATCTCCGTATGTCACATCTATACAGAAGAGCATCCAATAGATAACTTCCCATCCTTTCTTGGGTTTCAATCCATATATAAAAGTTGGGATGTACCTGAAACATCTAGGAGGCCTCCTTGGCAACCTACAGACAAACCAACATATCAGAAATTTCCACCACAACCTCCACTCTATTATCCTCCATATCAGCCACCTCAACAATGGAACAATTCAAGTTGGCAGAATTGGCCACCCCAATACCCTCTTCGTCAATTTCTGCAACAGCAATATTGGTCACAAGGATTGAGAGGACAACCATATCCTTAGTCACAACCTATCCCTACACCTAATCATCCTTATCCTCGGCATCAAACAAATTTCCAACAAATTTTTCCTAGATTTGTACCTCCAGTTCCTTTCATTACATAATAACCTCATCACTTCCAGAACATAAATCCTTCGCGACTGACATTATTACCTGCACAACCAATACCTAACCCAAATAATAAACCAACTCAAGCTCTTAACATCATTGGTTGCAAAATATTCTATCATATCTTATTTCAACTGTACCTGTACATTATATTCATTTAAGATCTGGAAGAGTTATGAATGATAAACCCAAGTCATTAGTCATCATTCATGAAGCCAGTGAAGAAGAATAGGATTCAAATGAACCTATGAATGATGCCATTTTGGAGGATGTGAACATTCTAAAGGTTTCAATACACACCCATCCTCTGTAAGAAACTATTTAGGAGCAAAGAGTTCCTCCATTCCCGGAAAGACTAGTGATAGAAAAAACTGTAGTTCATCCGGAGTATAACATTTTGAATGAATTAAAGAATATATGTGTCAAAATTATTCTATTTCAAGCTATCAAGGACATACCAATCTACAACAAGGTAATAAAGGAGCTATGCATTAAACTCCCAAGGAAGAAACAAAAATATCATCTCACAATTCATGTTATAGGAGAGATGTCTAAATGTATGACCGACCAATCCCGGATTACAAAATATACCAATCCAAGAGCCCCAGTAGTGATCGTAATTATAAACAACACCACCATAGAAAATGCATTAATTGATTTAGGATCCACTATCAACATGATGACCACCATAGTCTTAGAAGTTTTACAGTTAGGACAATTTCTCTGACCTACCCCTTCCATCCTAGAACTAGCATACCGTACTACGATAAAACCTGTTGGAGTCCTGGATGACATTGTCGTATCAATAGCCTCATGGGAATACCTTGTCAACTTTATGATTGTAGAATCAAGGATCCTTCTAAAGGGCATCCTATTATCTTGGGAATACCATGGTTGGCTACTGGAAATGCTTTTATAGGATGTAGGGATGGAGACATGACTATTTCCAATGGGTTGTCTACACAGAGACTTATTTTATACCCCCCACCGCAACCAATAACTGAAACTCATGGTGGTTAAATTGTTCTTTAGAAGGTGAATAATTTGATGACCTCTCCCTCCCTAGTGATTTTTCCTTGTCACTTCAGGAGTAGACTACTGAGAATGTATTAAACCAGTTTGTTTCTTCAACAACTTGTACAGATTTTCCTCAGTTTTTTGCTCAATTCGATCAGATTTTTGGAGATGAATTTCAAGAGAATATGGCTCTCCCAATGTTTACAGAGACACTTTGTTTCTTCATGATTGAAGAGAATACAGGACCCTATACCATACCTTGTGAGGTTGGCCCTGAAATGTTTTTGCATATAAATGCAGAGTTAAGTGAAAACCAACAAGCATGGCTGCTTAAAGTCCTTAAAAAACAAGCTGGAGCATTTGCATGTGAATACCATGATATGAAGGGTATACACTTTGACACCTGTATTCACCATATTTATATGGATCCAAACATGTCACATGTAAGGCAGCCGCAGAGGAGAATGAATCCTGCTCTAAAGGATATCATAAAAGAAGAATTACAAAAACTCCTCACTACGGGTTTCATATATCCTATCTCTAATAGTAAATGGGTTTCCCCTTTAGTGGTAGTCCCAAATAAAGTCATAGGGAAATGGCACATTTGTGTTGATTTTAGCGAGCTAAACAAAGCCACACTCAAAGAGTACTTTCCTTTACCTTTTATTGATCAAGTATTAGATACCCTGTCATGTAAACAATATTTTTTCTTTATTGATGGATATAGTGGTTATAACTAGATTTTAATAGCACGGGAAGATCAAGATAAGACCACTTTTACATGCCCTTGGGGAACATACGCTTATAGAGTTTTGCAATTTGGCCTATGTAATACACCTGCCACTTTTCAGCTAGCAGTCTTTGGATTCTTTTATGATCTTATACATTACTGTGTGATGGTATACATGGATTATTTTATAGCCTATGTCAATACCTTTCAAGAATCCCTTGAAAATTTAGAAAAGGTCCTGATCTGATGTCGAGAAACAACTTTATCTTAGTCATGAAAAATGTAAAATGTTACTGACAAAAGGTATAGTTTTAGGACACCATGTTTCCTCCCAAGGAATTAAGGTAGTTCCTGCTAAGATTGAAGTCATTGTTGGCCTTCCCCCTCGGAAAACTCAAAAAGAGGTAAGAATCTTTCTTGGTCATGTAGGCTATTACAGCCACTTTATTGAAAATTTCACTAAAATATCTGCACCAATGTTTAAATTGCTTACAAAGGATGTAGAATTTTAGTGGACAGAATCTTGTCAAAATGCTTTTGAAATTATAAAAGCTAAGCTATCGGTGGCACCAATACTCAGGGGTCCCGATTGGTCCCTTCCTTTTAATATATCCACCGATGCCTCTGATATGACCATAGGAGGAGTCCTTGGCCAAAAAGAGGGACAAGCACCTTATGCCTTTTATTTTATTAACAAAAATTTGACTCCTACTGAACTTATATACATTGTTACTGAAAAATAATTTTTGCCTTTAGTTTATTCTATTAATAAATTTTGCCATTATATTACAGGTTATAATGTTTTTGTGTATACCGATCACTCAGCCATTAGATTTCTAATGAATAAACTGTTAGATTTTTAACATTAAGCGAGCATTATTAGTATATTTAACTGAGAGAATAACAAGCACAACAATTAAACACAAGAAACAAAGAACATAGTGTTTTTCCTTGGGGAAACCATAAATGGAGAAAACCCCGAAACTTCCTCAGAGATAGAATCATCACCAAAAGTAAAACCCCAAAATAGTAAGATGATCTCCCGACAGCAGTAACCTCTTTCTTCCTAGCCCCCGTGTCTTCTTCTTCCTCAGCTATGCACTACAACTGAGTGTGAGTGTGTGTGTGATAAACAGAGAGGCTAGCTCTCTATTTATACTAATTCCTGACTTGAATAAACCCTATTATGAATGAATTATCTAGGAGAGTCTAATAACCCTAGTGCCCCGGAACTGCGGGGACTTTAACCCTTGAAAAATAGGAGTGTTTCCCACAATGACTTTACATGAGTTTTTTACATTATAGATCCTCCCGATCAGAACATCGAGGCATGGCATGACTCAATTACATTACAAACACATCCCAGAATAAAAATTGGGGTACAAGACATAAGATACATAGGTGAATACATTATGAAGTTACAAATACATCAACACTCCCTCTTAACTAGGAAGGTATTCTTTCGACACAATTTTCAGCACATGTCTTCTTCTCTGTATCGACTAGATCATCTCAGTATCGTCATCTTCAAGTTGTCTTCATCTTGAAGTCGTCTTCATCTTCAAGTCATCTTCGTCTTCAAGTCTTCTTCTAATTCATATTCATCTTCAAGTCTTCTTCGTCACGGGATCTGGATCATCACGACTACTGGAACATCACTACTGGATCATCATCACTATATCATCATCAAATCTGGATCATCACTTGATCTATATCATCATCAAGTCTAGATCATCATCACATCTAGATCATCACTTGATCTAGATCATCATCAAGTCTAGATCATCATCATTGTTGGTGATATCTCTCGATTCTTCTCGTCACAGGAAGTTCTACAGAGCTAGCCCTTTTTCATGTTGGCTGTAGTCCTACCCTTCATGTAGGTCTTCATCAGCACTTATATCTAACCCTAAGTCAGAATGGCCCACCCATCTCTTACATCTAACCTCATATTGTCAGAGAGGCACGCCCAGCACTCACATCTGACCTCATCTTGTCAGAAAGGCCCAACACTCACATCTGACCATGTGTAAACACATCACGCTAGAATGTCTCAGCACTTATATCTGTTGATGTATTTGTAACTTCGAAATGTATTCATCCGTATTTCTTATGTATTGTAACCCGATGTTTATTCCGGGATGTATTTGATTCATGTCATGCCCCAATGTTCCGATCAGGAAGTTTCTATAATGAGAAAGTCATGTCAAGTCATTGTGAGTAACCCTCCTATTGGTCAAGGGTCAAAGTCCCCACAGTTGTGGGGCCCTTGGGTTATTAGACTATCCTAGTGAATTAAACCCTAGGTGAGTCATTGTAAGTCAGGGATATAGTCCCCACCATTGTGTTACCCTCCTATTGGTTGGAGGAGGCAAAGTCCCCACAAGTGGTGGGGCACTACGGTTATTAGACACTCCTAGAGATATCGGCTCTAGTAAGTAATTGTTAAGTGAGGCTGACATGATGGAGTGCACTTAAAGTGAACAGAAGAATATAAATAGAGCTTGAGAGCCTATATATTTATCACTTGCAATACATCACTCACTCACTCAAGTGTGGCGCATTAGTGAGGAAGGAAATACACTGGGACTAGACAAGAAGAAGACTACTGCTGTCGGGAGTGCATCTTACTGTTTTGGGGCTTTTACTATTTTGGTACTGATTCTATCTCTGAGGAATTTGTGGGGTTTTCTCCTTTATGGTTTCCCCAAGGAAAACTCTTTGTGTCTCTTGTCTCTTGTGATGTGCTTATGTTTTATTGATGTGCTTGTTATTTTCTCAGTGAAAAGATCCTAAGATCATAATGCTAGCTTTAATGATGAAAAACTAACATGGAATCAGAGCTAACTTGAGAAGAAGACATTGTGTAGCTACAGAAGCTATGGATTCGTACTTTTTGGGTCTCTCTCCAAAATCTATCAGCAAAAGTATGTTAGCATGACTCTCCATTGAAGGGCCAATCTTTCTGTCGAAGCGGAATTCGATTCCGAGCATTTTCAGTTTTCAATGCGGAAATTAGGGCTTTCTACAGAAGAGGAATTTTTGAGTGAGACTAGCATAGGATTTTTCTCCTCATCAAAACCAAATTTTGGAGACCTGGATCAAGAAATTTGGTTGGGTGAAACTCCGGGAAAGTCAAACCCTACTTTGACCCCGAGCTTGAAAAACCCTAAATACTAAAACTGATAAATTTTGGTACAGTCGCTATATTCTGAGGTTGGAGATGTCTCAGAAGCTACAAATTGCAGGGGACGAATATAAAATCATGATGAACATTGTTTCCAAACATTATCCCCATATTCACTATATTCTGCGAGATATGATCCCTCCAAGTTAGGGTTCCAGCCTCTTCCATAATTCATCCTTAAACAGGACACCTAGGGAGAATTACAATATATTGGGATACACAGGTCCAAATGGAATTCATGAAGATGTTCTAGAAAGGGAATGGAATTTAATTTCAGTTATATTAGACTTAGAAGATCAACCAGTGACACGTGGAATGCCGTACAACTTCGTTGTTCTGAACAGTCCTGTAACAGGTAACCTTGGGAAAAGGATCATAAATCCCCAATGGTGAAACCAATTCTGATGAAACCTGTGGTGGTAGATCAGGGAAAAGAGAGGTTACATCAGTGACAAATTTAATACATAGAGGATCAGTAATTTCATAGATATCATAGAAACAGTAACAGCCATTTCTGCAAAAGAAATTGGAAAATTAGGGCTTCCTGTTCCGGGAGCTTCCCCCCACTTTTTTTAGAAAAGGAGTACATTGGACAGCTCCATTTTAAGAGATCTATCTGTCTATCCAATCAGATCTAAAAGATTCCAAGTTTTCAAAATTAGGGTTTCTGTGACGAACCCTAGATTAGCCAGCTCCGGAACCAGGACGGACACCTCAAAACGGTAAGATCTAATCTTTTGCTATTTCCATTTGAGGTTCTCATTTCAAAGTAATCTATCACATCAACTTGATGATAATATTGGTGAAGTTGACAACTTCCAAGTATGGAAGTATATGATCTCCCTAAAGAAATGAATTGGACACCTACATGAGTAGAGAGGTTCTAGTTCCAAAGGGAGATGAGGCTCAAAGCCTTACTCAAGAAGAACTTGGTCAAGGCTAAGAAAATCATGGTTGATTCAGTCATGGATCAAATTGCACTACAAGTGTATTCTTTTAAGACACCAAAGATGTTTAGATTCCTTGACCAAGCTATTTCAAGAGAAGAACATAAATCAGATTATGACTTTGAGAAAATAGTTGAAGGAAGTGAAGATCCAAAATGCAGAGACCATGCAGTCATACTTTACAAGGGTCTCTCAAATCAAAGAACAACTTGAAACGGTAAGTGAAGAATACAGAAGCGGTGATGGCCACCTTGAATGGCCTCCCAGGATCATGGGATTCATTCATGTGAGGAATGTGTGCCAGAAGGAAGTGATTACTTTGAGTAGACTCCAAAAAGAAGAATAAGCTCGACTCATAAGAAGAGAAGAGAAGATGGGAGCAATTGAAGATCAAGCTCTCACCATCCAAAGAAGATCCCTCAAGCAATGAGGAATATGAAGATATCAACTCTTGAATAACTTCTTATCCACCTTAGCATTTGGATAAGAAACAATGCTATCATGAATGAAGAAGATGATGAAGCTGAAGGCTCAAGAAGCAGTCTACCCACGAAACAAATAAAGATAAGTATTCAATTGTCATTTCATTGTTTTGTTATGCATTTGTTTATATTTAGTTAAAGTATTATGCACGATAGAATGTTTGCATTAATGACAGTATACTACTAATATGCATGTGATGGGTAAGTAGGTCATGGTGCTATACAACTCTCCATTGCTACTTATCTAGAATGAAACCTCTTTGCTGACATATTGGATTAGTGCACAATCTCAATGTTGTCCTAGTAGAGATGGAAGGCATCTAGAAAGTTTCAATGAGATATGGATGAATTTTGTATTGGATAAAGTATTTGCATGATCATATATTTATGCATAAGAATTTTCCAGTATGAATGTTCCTTATGAAATGTTTCTAACCATACAAATGCATTTGACTTGTAGGAAAGATCGCATACATAATCGCCTACAAGCAAAGAAGAATGAAGACTTGTTCCGAAGAACAAGTGACGACATTTCAAAATGAAGAATAATATGACGAGTGTAGTGACATCATTGATGCAGAACCTTCTAGCCACCAAGAAGAAAGGGAAGACCAGTTCAAGAAGAATGATGTCAGGGCACAGTATGGAGACATGAAGAGAAGTTCATAGTTCCATCATGCAATAGATGGAAACATCATGGGATACAAAGCAATATTCGTAGCACAAGGCTTCTCACGAAAAGAAGGCATAGAATACGAAGAAACATTTACAGCCACTAGAAGTGAAGTCACATGACATGCATAATCATGTGTGCAAACGAAAGAAGGCATTGTACGAGTTCAAAAGACACCCATGGGAAACACATACATGATGATATTGATGAATATATTAACCTTTTATACAAGGTTGAAGATGCAAGTATACACACTAGATGGTCACATAGAATATTAGTAGCATAGGAAGCTACTTGTCACTCCAATAGAGAATGTTTCAGTGCATAAAGTACATAAGACAGAGGAGGTATGATGCTCCACTTTAGAGGGAGTGACTACAGAATATCACGAGGACCGACATGGTACGACATGATGGACAAATTACTGATGACTCTAGGATTTATTGAGAGTAAAGTGGATTCCAACCTTTGCTTCAAGGTTGAAGGCGGAAGACCAGTGATTCTCCTGTTATGTGTCGATCCACTATTTTCTAGGCATGGAGGTGTGGACAAGGGAAGTATGCAGTAGAGATCCTGAATAGGTTCAGGATGATGGACTACATGACCACACCTATGGCATCGAACCTCAAGCTATTGAGTGATGCTTCATCGAAGTTGGTTGATGCTACGATGTATCATCAGATGATTGGGTCATTGATGTACCTGAAGAACATGAGACCAAACATTTGCTTTGCCGTGAACACCTTGAGCCAGTTCTTGACAGATCCGAGAAGTGTTCACTTGATTGCTGCAAAGCATATTCTAAGGTACCTGAAGGGTACAATTGATTATGGGCTCAAGTATGATGCGAATCAAAAGATTAACCTAGAGGGTTATGTTGATTCAGATTGGGCAGGGAGTGCCATCGATAGGAAGAGCACTTCAGGATGTTGCTTTAGTATGGCATCAAGTGTGATCTCTTGGCTTAGCAGGAAGAAATCATGTGTGGCACTGAGTACAGCTGAAGCAGAGTATGTCACAGCTTGTTCAGTTAGTTGTGAGGTAGTATGGCTACAGAAGCTACTATCCGATATATTTGATCTCCAGATGGATGCTACTTGTATACATTGTGACAACCAGAGTTGTGTGAAGTTGTTAGAGAATCCAGTGTTCCATGACAAGTCGAAGCATATCGAGATCAAGTATCACTATATCAGGTATATGGTGTAAGAGGGGAGCAGTGAAGCTCCAGTATATTGCAACGAAGGAGAAGATAGCTGATGTACTGATGAAGCCATTTTCTAGGCTGAAGTTCAAGTACTTCAGGGAGAAGCTTGGTGTTCTCCAGATCGAGTTTCCCTCCAAGAGAAAGTGATGAGACCCATATCCATTCTAACATGGTGAGAGGATTGGTTCCTTCCATGGTCAGATGTAAGGGCTGAGCCATTCTGTCACGGTGAGAGGATTGGTTCCTTCCATGTCAGATATGAGTGCTGGCCATTCTATTGAGCAGGATAGATGTAAGGGCAATTTCCATTCTAGGAATGGAGGCACCTGGTCAGTTACCAGGATCACTCAGTGTAGGACTGAGTAGCCATTCTGATGTGATAGAGGGATGTGTTCCCACTTGACCAGATGTAAGGGCTGAACCATTCTATCATGGCTAAAGGATTAAGTTCCTTCCATGTCAGATGTGAGTGTTGGCCATTCCGATGAGCAAGTCAGATGTAAGGGCAACTGCCATTCTCTAGGAGAATGGAGGCACCTTATCAGTTACCAGGTAGCTCAATTGAGGACTGGGGGCCATTCTAATATGACTGTTGGGATGTGTTCTCATAGGATCAGATGTGAGTGTAAGCCCTTCCATCACTGTGATAGGATGTGTTCCTGTCTGGATGGATGTAAGTGCAGAGCCTTTCTGGAGCGACTGAGGGATGTGTTGCCACGTGCTCAGATGTAAGTGCTGAAATATCTCATCACTATGATAAGATGTGTTCCTGTCTGGATGGGAGTCTTCCATCACTATGATAGGATGTGTTCCTTTCTGGATGGATGTGCCCTTCTGACGAGTAGGTCAGATGTAAGTGCTGAAATCTTCCATCACTATGATATGATGTGTTCCTGTCTGGATGGGAGTCTTCCATCACTATGATAGGATGTGTTCATGTCTGGATGGATGTGCCCTTCTGACGAGTAGGTCAGATGTAAGTGCTGAAATATTCCATCATTGTGATAGGATGTGTTCCTTTCTGGATGGGAGTCTTCCATCACTATGATAGGATGTGTTCCTGTCTGGATGGATGTGCCCTTCTGACGAGTAGGTCAGATGTAAGTGCTGGGTGAAGACCTACATGATGGGTAGGCCTACAACCAGCATGAAAAAGGGCTGGCTCTATAGAACTTCCTATGATGAGAAGAATCATGAGATAGCACTAGTGATGATCCAGATCCAGTGATGACAGCCAGTGATGATCCCGATCCAATAGTGATGATACAGATCGAGTGATGATCCAGATCCAGTCCAGTGATGTTGATCCAGATCGAGAGATGATACAGATCAAGTGATGATATATATCCAGTGATGATGATCCAGATCGAGTGATGATCCAGATCCAATGATGATGATCTAGATCGAGTGATGATCTAGATTCAGTGATGATGATCCAGATCGAGTGATGATCCAGATCCAGATGAAGATGACTTGAAAATGAAGATGACTTACAGATAACAATGACTTGAAGATAAAGATGACTTTGAAGATGATGAAGACCTGACAATGACCCAGATGATACAGAGAAGAATACATGTGCTAATAAATTGTGTCAAGAGAATACCTTCCTAGTTAAGAGGGAGTATTGATGTATTTGTAACTTCGGAATGTATTCATCCGTATTTCTTATGTATTGTAACCCGATGTTTATTCCGGGATGTATTTGAGTCATGTCATGCCCCGATGTTCCGATCGGGAAGTTTCTATAATGAGAAAGTCATGTCAATTCATTGTGAGTAACCCTCCTATTGGTCAAGGGTCAAAGTCCCCACAGTTGTGGGGCCCTTGGGTTATTAGACTATCCTAGTGAAGTCGACCCTAGCTGAGTCATTGTAAGTCGGGGAAATAGTCCCCACCATTGTGTTACCCTCCTATTGGTTGGAGGAGGTAAAGTCCCCACAAGTGGTGGGGCACTAGGGTTATTAGACACTCCTAGAGATGTCGGCTCTAGTAAGTAATTGTTAAGTGAGGCCGACATGATGGAGTGCACTTCAAGTGAACAGAAGAATATAAATAGAGAGTGAGAGCCTCTCTATTTATCACTTGCAATACATCACTCACTCACTCAAGTGTGGCACATTAGTGAGGAAGGAAATATACTGGGACTAGACAAGAAGAAGACTACTGCTGTCGAGAGTGCATCTTACTGTTTTGGGGCTTTTACTATTTTGGTGTTGATTCTATCTCTGAGGAAGTTGCGGGGTTTTCTCCTTTATGGTTTCCCCGAGGAAAACTCTTTGTGTCTCTTGTCTCTTATGATGTGCTTATGTTTTATTACTGTGCTTGTTATTCTCTCAGTGAAAAGATCCTAAGATCATAATTCTAGCTTATATGATGAAAAACTAACAATATCTTACCATGTGCGAACACATTGCATCGAAAGGGATCAACACTTACATCCGACCATGTTTGAAAACACCACATCGGAAGGGCTCTGCACTTACATTTGACCATGTTCAAAAACACCACATCAAAAGGGATCTGCACTTACATTCGACCATGTTTGAAAACATTGCATCAAAAGGGCTCTTAGTCCCAAACTGAGGATTCCTGGTAACTGACCAGGTGCCTCCATTCTTTCAGAGAATGGCATCAGCCCTTATATCTGATCAAGTGGGAAAACCTCCATCAATCACACATAATGGCCATGCGCTCACATCTGATCATGTAAGACTGCATCCTATAGTCATATCAAAATGGCCCTTAGTCCCAAACTGAGTTTTCCTGGTAACTGACCAGGTGCCTCCATTCCAAGAATTTCATTTAGCCCTTACATCTGATCATGTAGGGACCAATTATATAGTCACATCAGAATGGATTAGCACTCATATCTAACATGGAAGGAAACAAATACTATCACCATGATATAATGGCTCAACCCTTACATTTGACCATGGAAGGAACCTAATCCTCTCACCATGTCAGAATGGATCTCGGTCTCATCATTTCCCCTTGGAGGGAACCTCGATCTGGAGAACACCAAGCTTCTCCCTAAAGTATTCAAACTTCACTCTATCCAATGGCTTCGTCAATACATTAGCTATCTATACCTCCGTCGCAACATACTGGAGCTTCATTGCTCCTCTCTACACCATATCCCTGATATAGTGATACTTGATCTCGATATGCTTCGACTTGTCATGGAACACAGGGTTCTCTGAAAACTTCACACAACTCTGGTTGTCACAATATATACAAGTAGCATCCATCTGGAGATCAAATAAATCAAACAGTAGCTTTCTAAACCACACTACCTCACAACTAGCTGAACAAGTTATGACATACTCTACTTCAGCTGTACTCAGTGCCACACAGGATTGCTTCCAGCTAAACCAATAGATCGCACCTGATCCCATACTAAAATAGCATCTTAAAGTGATCTTCCTGTCGGTGGCAATCCCAGCCCAATCTGAAACAACATAACCCTCTAGGTTAATCTTCTGATTTTCCTCGTACTTGAGCCCATAGTCAACTGTACCCTTCAGGTACCTCAGAATATGGTTTGCAGTAATCAAGTGAACATGTCTCGGATCTGTCAAGAACTAGCTCAAGGTGTTCATAGAAAAGAAAATATCTGGTCTCATGCTCATCAAGTACATTAAGGACCCAATCATCTGACGATAGATCGTAGCATCAACCGTTTATGATGAAGCATCACTTAATAGCTTCAATTTCAATGCCATGGGTGTGGTTATGGCCTTGTAGTCCATCATCCTGAATCTCTTCAGAATCTCTACTGCATAATTCCCTTATCCAAGGAAGATTCCATTTGCATTCTTCCACACCTCCATGCCTAAGAAATAGTGCATCATTCCCAAGTCTTTCATTTCAAACTCAACAGCAAGTTTCCTCTTCGTATCAGCAATCAACCCATCCATACATGTTACAAACAGATCATCTACATATAGTAGGAGTATCACTAAATTTCCATCTTCAACCTTGTAGTAAAGGTTAGAATCTAATTTACTCTTAGTAAAACCCAAACTGAATAGGAAACGATCAATTCTACCATACCATGTCCTGGGTGTCTGTTTCAAACCATACATGGCTTTGTTCAATCTGCACACATGAGATTCCTTATCATGTGTCTCAAAACCGAGTGGTTGTTCCACATACACTTCCTCTTCTACTACACCATTCAAGAAAGCAATATTGACATCCATCTGGTGTATCTTCCATTTCATTACTGTAGCTAGAGCAAGTACTAATTTGATGGAAGTGTATCTGGCTACAGGTGCAAAGGTTTCTTCATAATCTATTCCTTCTTTCTGGGAGAAACCACAAGCCACGAATCTTGCTTTATATTTCTCGATGTTTCCATCTACAGCATGCTTGATCTTGTAGATCCATTTGGAAGTTGCAATGGACTTCCCTTCTGGTATTGGGACAACATCCCAAACATCATTCTTCATGATTGATTGATACTCTTTGATCATAGCATCCTTCCATTCTTTCCATTCTGCCGCTTCTTCATAGTTGGAAGCTTCTTTATCAATAATGTCACATAGCAAATCTACATAACTGGAACATGACCTAGTTCTCTTTCTTCCTCTAGGTGTTTCTTCTGAAGCTCCATATTTTTCTGCACCTTGGATAATTTCATGTACCCAAGCAGGTTTCCTCTTATGAGGATTCTTCTCCAGAGGTGGATCTACAAGTTCTTGAGGTTCTTCTAATTCTCGATCTTCTTCTTGAATTTCTTCATTCATGGTTGTATCACGAACTCTAGGTGCTCTTGTTTCTTCAGGTTCTTCATTCGGTTTCTTCTTGGATTTCATGTAGGATGAATCTTCATCAAATGTCCCATCTCTACTAATTTCAATATTCTTGAACCCTAGGAAGTATATTCTATAATCCTTTGAGCTTTCAGAGTATCCCACAAATATACCCTTCTTTCCTAAAGGATCTAACTTCATCCTCTTTTATTTTCTCAATGTGTATGTATACAAGACAGCTGAATATTCTGAGATGGCTGACTTTTGGTTTCTTACCAGAGAAGACTTCTTAAGGAGTCTTGTTCTCAAGTACTCTGTGTGGAGTACGGTTCTGTACATACACCATTGTTCTGGAAGCTTCTACCCATAGATGCATAGGAAGATCTTGATCATGAAGCATTTCTCTTGCATCTTCCATGATATTTCTATTCTTCCTTTCTGCAATCCCATTCTGTTGTGGATTATAAGGAGTGGACAACTCCCTCTTAATCCCTGAGTCTTTACATAGATCTTTGAATTCATTCGAAGTGAATTCTCCGCCATTATCTGATCGAAATCTCTTGATCTTCTTTTCAGTGTGGTTCTTGATCAAGGCTGTAGAAATAATAGGTCAATGCTATGTGCAATGATGCTAAGAAGAAGAATAGGAAATAGATATTGCTACTAAGAATTCTCACAAGAATACATAGGAAAAATAGAGAGAAGAAAAGAGACTGAATCACATGAATGAAGAGATGAATATTGGTGTGTATACTTCCATTGAATAATTATGAATAATAGATTACATAAATAGTACATCCCTCATGGGAAGGTTGAATTGTATGGAAACAACTCATAAAGCTCAAAAAGGCTGACTTACCAAAATATAGAAAACCCCCATAGGTGGATAAATCACTTGCTAAATCTATTAAGGACCTCACGAGTTGGCAAAAGCATGAGTGATTTATCAAGGAGATGGAAATAACATGCTAATCCTAGAAAATGGAGAAAAACTAATGGAGGATGGGTTGGAAACAAAAGCTCCCAGTTTCCTAGTTGACTAGCTTTTATCTTATCCATAGAAAAGCAGAAAAAAGCAGAATATGCTATAAGGTCCTGTATACTTATTCTAGATGAACCCAGAATCAGAAATAAATCATTCCTAGGATATGGATGGCATGCATTGACTTTAAGGTGCAAGTGGATGCCAACTAATTAAGCTAGTGGGTGAATAATTAATCAAATAATGATTAATTATTTTATCATAAGTTGTGAGTGGGTTTAATATATTACAACACCCCCCTATAAGTCTAAATTTATGATGGTATGACAAAAAATATGGATGCATCTGGATGCATATAGGGCCCAACAACAAGGCTATGGTCACCCTTTTACAATTATTATGTCCAAAAAAGTGAGGAAAGAGGCAAAACCACATGGGGAAAATCCTCCCTCAAGATAGGACAAGGCACAAAATTTGAAATATGTCTTTAACATATCTTCATCTTCACTTTAATGAGCTGACTGAACTGCATCTGGATGAAGGACTTGCTGAATAAATCATGAACTACATGATCATGCGCTGGAGTGTAGAACCTGCAAGAAGGAAGAGGAGAGACTCCTTGTATCTCATCATCTGATGAAGTAGGAGCATTATCTGAATGCTTCTTGCTGCTATAAAACTATGATCTGCAAACATAACCTGAAATGGAAAAGAGATCTGTGCATACTCCTTCCCAAAGAGTACAAAAAATAAGGCAATTTATTTCACACCCTGTTCCCTGAATAGCTGCAAAATTGTGATGTGAATCACATGTAAATCTTCCAATCTTCTGTAGCACCTATATAGATCTAATGTGAGGCTGATAAAACACTGATATATTAGAAACATTAGCATATGGAACAGCAAAGCCAAAGGCTTCAGTGGCTCCATGAGGATATAGGGATAGACTGGGAAAATTATGAGCAACTGGGGAAAACTGATAGGTGTAAAAATCTGAATGATGGATGGGCAGAATGAGATGTTCACAATATTCAAGAAGGCTCTGAGTATTGATGCCAATAACAAAGAAGGATATGCTGAAGCACATGATATCAAGTATGGTAAGTGGTATGACACAAATAAGGCTTGATGTGGCTAAGCAAACATCCTGGAAGTCACTGGTTTGCGCACCATCAATGAGAGAGGCATGCAAGAGGTGTAAAGAATATGGCACATAGATCTCAAAATATAAGATAGGAGATTGAGAGAAAAATGAATGGGTTATAGGATCATAATCAATATCAGCAGCAGCTCCATATGTTACTTCTTTTTCATCGTTAGTATCAGAAGAAGAAAAATCACCTTCAAGAGACACATAAAAAGATGGCTCTTCAATATTTGCTTCTTCATTGAAGGAGGAAGCATTAGAATGAAAGAGGGAAGCAGAAACATGAACTATATGAGAAAATTCTTCATCATGATCAACTTCATCAGAGAATGTAGAGGCCAAGAAATCTTGAGAGAGAGAACAAGAGGAGATGCTAGGTTCGCTCCATGCTTCATCTTCGATTTCCTGCAAACCAAAAGCTTTGTCCAAAATTTTCCAAAGCTCAAATGGATATTCAGAAGAATCTATGAGATGATATATATTTGGAGACATTCCCAAACACATAATTCCATAAGCTCTATCACAATTATTTATCCAATCAATCTTCTCTTCATAAGACTCGGGTTCACTCAATGCACCAATGGAGACATCAAAGAGACATTGCCTTTTCAAGTATGCACTCATCTTTGGCTTCCAATCAGCATAGTTGAAAGGAGATAGTAGAGGAACTTTTGAATCCATATTGAAGTTTTTGATATGCTCTAAGAGATACTCTCTGCAACCTGCAAAACAAACTAGGAGAAAATCTTGTAAGCTAGACAAGCTCTTCCTCAGAGAGGGATAGGAGACTAGAAGCACTCCTCAACTCTGTAGAACTTGATCAACCTTGTAGCTCTGATACCATGTAGAAATAATAGATCAATGCTATGTGCAATGATTCTAATAAGAAGCATAGGAAATAGATCTTGCTACTAAGAATTCTCACAAGCATACACAGGAAAAATAGAGAGAAGAAAAGAGACTGAATCACATGAATGAAGAGATGAATATTGGTGTGTATCCTTCCATTGAATAATTATCAATAATAGAGTACATAAATAGTACATCCCTCATGGGAAAGTCGAATTGTATGGAAACAACTCATAAAGCTCAAAAAGGCTGACTTACCAAAATATAGCAAACCCCCATAGGTGGATAAAGAACTTGCTAAATCTATCAAGGACCTCACGAGTTGGAAAAAGCATGAGTGAGTTGTCAAGGAGATGGAAATAACATGATAATCCAAGAAAATGGAAAAAAACTAATGGAGGATGGGTTGGAAACAAAAGCTCCCAGTTTCCTAGTTGACTAGCTTTTATCTTATCCATAGAAAAGCAGGAAAAAGCAGAAAAAGCAGAAAAAAGCAGAATATGATATAAGGTCCTGTATACTAATTCTAGATGAACCCATAATCATAAATAAATAATTCCTAGGATATGGATGGCATGCATTGACTTTAAGGTGCAAGTGGATGCCAACTAATTAAGCTAGTGGGTGAATAATTAATCAAATAATGATTAATTATTTTATCCTAAGTTGTGAGTGGGTTTACTATATTCCAACAAAGGCTTTGAATTCCTTGAACTTACTGAATAATTCATCTTTGTTCTTCATAAAGTATATCCATGACTTTCTATAAAAATCATCAATAAAATAAACATAGTATGCATACCCGCTTAGTGAACTTGATGACATTGGACTGCATACATCGGAGTGGGTGATTTCCAAGATTCCTTTTGCTTTGCTCTTGCTACTTGGAAATGTCTTCTTTGTGTTCTTCCCTTTTTCACATCCTTTGCATACACCTTCATGTTTTGTATGCATTTCTGGGAGTCCTTCAACAGCTTTGCTTGCAAGTGGTAGTGCTCTATAATGCACATGTGCAAGCCTTCTATGCCAAATCTCATTTGGTTCTACTGAGTCATGAACCAAAGCTTGTTCTAGTTGGCCCTTCAATTTGCATAGTCCTCCTTCTTATTCCCCAATTACTACTGCATCATTGGAAGACTTTCCCTATGGCCACATGAGGACTTGGCCATCTACAAATACAACCCTCATTCCTTTTGCATCCAATGCAGATATGGAGAGGAGGTTCTTCTTTAGTCCAGGTACAAACAATACATGTTTCATTTTGATAGACTTTCCAAAGTCTAGCTTGTATGAGGATTCACCACTACCTTTTATTATATATTGGTAGTCATATCCGAGTTTCACCTTGTGAGGCGATTCATGTTTAAATAGTTTCACAAAGGATTCCTTGAATCCTATAATATGTTTGGAAGAACCACTGTTTATAATCCAATCATTGCTGCCATGTGTGATAGTTCCCATGAGAGCAGAGATCATAACATATTCTTCATCACTTGAAGAATCATCACTGACTTGTCTGTTTCTCTTTCTGGAAGGTTCATCATCCTCTATAGCATGAGCATGATGTCTTCTCTTGTTTCCCTTCTTCTTGTGAGAGCTACTTTTGTTTTTAGGATAGTCTCTAGCAAAATGTCTTCTTTCATCACATGTATAGCAAATGTACTTAGACAAATCTCTAGGCTTTCTAGAGTTATTCCTTTGATGAGAGTACTTACTTCTATGGTGGCTAGATCTGGTTTTCTTGGATTGTATTGTGAGAGCTTGATCTTCACTTCCCATCTTTTCTTCTCGAGTTGTTATCTGAGCTTCTTCTTGAGAGCATTCTTCCCATAGTCTGTTGAACTTGACTAACTTCTTTCTGGCACAGATCCCTTGAATAAAGGAGTCCCATGATCTAGGGAGACCATTCAAGGTGGTCATTGCAATCTCTGCTTTTTCTACTTCTTCATCTACTACTTCCAGTTGTTCCTTGATCTTAGAGACCCTTGTAAAGTAATACTAGATGGTTTCTGCATTCTGGATCTTTACATTCTTCAGCCTATTTCTCAGAGTCATCTTTTAGTTTATGTTCTTCCCTTCAAAAAATTTGGTTAGGGCATAAAACATAGCTTTAGGTGTCTTTAGGGAGGACACCTGTGGTATGAGGTGATCCTTGATTTAATCAACAATAATCCTCTTTTCCATAACCAATTTATTCTCATGTAAGGCCTTATCCTCATCTCCCTCTAGAACTGGAATCTCCTCATGGATGTAGGAGTCCAACTCATTTTCTTCCAAGACCAGGGAGATCCTAAACTTATAGGCTCGAAAGTTATCAGCTCCCTCAATCTTTTCATCAATATTGGTATGATGAGACATCTTAACTGATAACCTCAAATGGAAATACAAAAGATTTAGATCTTACCAGGTCAAGATGTTGGATTTGGATTTGGAGCTGAAATTCTGCAGTGCTGGTTCAGGAGCAGATTAGGGTTTTTATTTTCTGGAGTTCTGTCCAACCAAATGCTTTGATCTTGATCCCTAACTTTTATTTTTAGGAGGAGATCAATCCAAGCCTGGGCTCACTAAAAAATTCCACTTCTATAGAAAGAACTAATTTCCAGCAGCAGTGTCGGGTCCAAAACTGAAAAACCTGAGAATTGGATTTTGCTTCGACAAGAAGATGTGCCCTAGGGAGGAGATTTATTCCAACCTTTTTTTGCTGAAAATCTATGGAGAGAGATCCACAGAGTAGGAATCCCTAGTTCCTGCAGCTACACAATGTATTATTCTCAGGTTAGCTCTAATACCATGTTATATTTTTAACATTAAGCTACCATTATTAGGATCTTTAACTGAAAGAATAACAAGCACAACAATTAAACACAAGAAACAAAGAACACAATGTTTTTCCTCGGGGAAACCATAAATGGAGAAAACCCCACAACTTCCTCAGAGATAGAATCAGCACCAAAATTAAAACATAAATAGATAGGCTAGCTCTCTATTTATACTAACTCCCAACTTGACTAAACCCTACTATGGCCAACTTCTCTAGGAGAGTCTAATAACCCTAGTGCCCCAAAACTGCAGGGATTTTAACCCTTGAACAATAGGAGGGTTACCCAAATTGACTTGACATGACTTTTTTACATTATATATCTTCCCGATCGGAACATCGGGGCATGACATGACTCAATTACATTACAGTGACATCCTGGAATAAACATCGAGGTACAAGACATAAGATACATAGGTGAATACATTCCGAAGTTACAAATACATCAACATAAACCAATTACCAATGGTAGAGTAACCCGATGGCTTATTTTATTTCAAGAATTTAACATTATCATCATTGACCGACCTGGTAAAGAAATATACTATTCAACATGAATACAGTACTAAACCGATTGATTATACTTTTCTTGATGTACATCTATTTTTTGTATCTGTTCAAACCCCTTGGTTCACAGATATTGCCAATTATTTAGCAACTAGGAAATTACCAAACCATTTGTCCCCTCAAGAGAAGTGTCATATTAAAGTTCAGAGTTCCAATTATTCTTGGGTAGATAATGATCTCTTCCGTACTAGTCCAATTCTTATTATTTGACGATGTGTGCGGGAGCATGAAATGACAGACATCCTCCATGCATGTCATGATGGACCATGTGGAGGACATTTTCGGATAAGAGGACGACATAAAATTCTTACATTTTTGTTATTATTGGCCAAGCATTTTTAAGGATGCTACCAAATATGTTAAAGGATGTGATATTTGCCAAATAATGGGTAGATGTACGTCATCTAATCAGATGCCCCTATAACCCCAAGTTATTATTGAACCCTTTGAGAAATGGGCTCTTGATTTTGTAAGTTCAATTTCTCCCATGTCTCGTAAAAATAAGTATATCCTAGTTTGTACGAACTATGTCACCAAATGGGTAGAAGCTAAAGCTTTGTTTAGGGCCACAGAGAAATCAATGGTAGAATTTATATATGAAGAAATATTTACCCGGTTTGGTGTACCTAGAGAAATTGTTACAGATTAAGGTACTCAATTTACTTCTAAATTAATGAAAGAACTTACTAAGAAATATGGCATTAGACATTGCAAGTCTTCACCTTATCACCCTCAGGATAATGGTCGGGTAGAATCAGCCAACAACGTTTTAGAATTAACTAAAACCATTCACTTACATCATAAGGATTAGGCAAATAGACTTCCGGAGGCTTTATGGGCTTATAGGATAACATGGAGAAACACCAACGGACATACCCGCTACGAGTTAGTGTATGGAAAACAAGTCCTTTTACATATTGAGTTTCAAGTTAAAACCTTTTGTATGGCATCACAATTAGGCATGAATTTGGATGAAGCACAAAAACAACGAATATTGCAGATTAATGAGTTAGATGAGATTAGACAAGATGCACTCCAAAGAACCATGCTAATACATAATCAATGAAAGACATGGCATGATAAGTTTATTAAGCCAAAGCAATTTAATACTGGAGATTGGGCATTATTATTTGACTCACGATTTAAAAATTTCAAAGGAAAGTTAACTACCTATTGAATGGGCCCATATGAAGTAGTTATGACTTTTGACAATGGGTCAGTAAAAATTAAGACAATTGATGGCTCACAAATTTTCTTTGTAGTAAATGGACATAGACTTAGACTTTATCACCAACCAGCATCTAAACAGGATTTCATACATAATATTTTGTAGCAGAATGAAATGGAACTGATTGAAGAGGAAGTTATTCCTCCTTCTCCTGATCCTTAAAAAAGGTATTTTGAGTTTATCATCACTTGTATATATGTAAATATGTGTTTGCTTTTCTGAATAAATAAGAGTCATTTCTAACAGATTGTTTACAAGGGACTCTTTTTCTTTTTATAATGTTATATATGTTTTTATGAATAAATTGAATCATATAACAAGTCGTTTTGCATTTTGATTACAAGTACTGTATCTCTATAAGCAACTCATGGAGTATTACTTGGAAAAGGGAAGTATGTCAAAACACTCATCAGGTATGGGTGAATCCATGGACCTGGGTAACACTTTTTGGCAAGAGCATTTTGGCAAAAACAAAAAAACGCACCTCGGTCGAGGTATTTAAATACCTCGACCGAGGTATTGCGGGCTTTACAAACCCTCGGTCGAGGTATTTAAATACCTCGACCGAGGTATTTAGATACCTCGGTCGAGGTTCATACCTCGGTCGAGGGCTTAAAAAAATAGACTTAGCCCTCATTCAAACAAATGGAAAATTTCCTGTGCCTTGCAGAGGTGTAAACCCTACCATTCCTAGCACATAACTGAGCGGAGTTGATACCGATAGATTCACCAACGAATCTTCTATCCATTGACGTGTCATACACGCATTTTGGCATTCATATGATATTTATTTTTTAATTACTTCTAAAACTTATACTTAGAAAACCACACTGCAACTTCGAAGCAGCTCAAAGAAAAATCCGCAGAGTTAAAAATACACATCCAAAAAATTCTTAAAAATGCCCACATCACATATCGACGTGTCCTCTTCAAAAGGGTATCTTTGGTTTTTCAATTTTTGAAAAAATACAAAAACTTCCTTTACGTGGACAAATATGTGTTTAAAACGATGCTGAAATCGAATGTGGTCACTTTCGAAAAATAATAAATAATTGTATAATGCGAAAAAAATTAACAAAAAAATATGCACATCACACTGCATTTTATGTAGATCATGCTCATATATTTATTTTTTTAAAATTATTAATGCAATATTGAATTACTCTACGTGGACACGAGCCACTTATTAGCTTCTTCAAATTTTTAAGGTCACACAATTCATTAAATGCAAAAATTCACACATTAAATGACATCGGAATATTTTTAAAAAAATATCGCTATGAAGCCAACATAATATTCTACAATTTTTTTTTTTACTGCAAGTCAAAATTCACATGGCATATATGTGTTTTGAGGGCTTCTATCTAGCACATGAGTAAAAAATCAGGTTTTCATCGCCAAATTTGGCCAAAAAGTGTTACCCATATTCATGGAATCACCCGTATCTTAACCTTTCTTGGGGTACTTTTTGGATTTGCAGCTTATAGTGAAAATTCAAAAAAAAATCCTTTGTATATCATTCTTAAGCAGCTCTTCTATGATTCATATGGTTTTTGGTATTTTGATTCAGACATGTATCTTTCTAATTTGTTTTTTAACAGTTGCTTGACAGACCCACTTTCGTTATTATATTTTTCACAGTCTTATCTTACACCTATGGATTACTAGTTCATCCTATACTTGTTATCAAAACTTGTCTCTCAAAGTATTTTGGTGATAACTCGAGAGTAAGTGAAATTTTTGTCTGTGGGGAAAATTACTTATCTCTTATGAAGAATAAGGACTGTAAGGTCAAAGAACAGATTTAAGTTATTCTCTTTTGACATGATCTATGGTTAAGGCAATTATGAAAGTACTTATAAGTTTATTTTACAAAATTGAATTATGTGTTTAGCAGGACTTAACACGCTCTAGTACCAATCGGCTTCCATATATTTCATATGATTATACAAGGCAAACCCACTAGGGTAATGAACAGGCCTGTTGGCAATGAGTCAATGCTAAGTAAAAAATTACAACACGAAAGCTCGATAAATGTGGGTAAACCCGTCGGGGTACTAATAGGCTCGTTGACAGCAGGACTATGCTTGCATGGTACCAAGGTAAACTCGTCGGGGTACTGAACAGGCTTGCTGGTAGCGAGGCAATACTGGGTAAAAGAGGTCTGGTTAATGTACTACTATGCACATAGTTCGTAAAACAATGATCATATAAAGAAATTTTTTAGAATTTATGAATAAACATGTCACGGCCAATTATTTATAATGCCATTTGAGAATGGCTATAAGTTGTGCTTGACCTTGGCCATCTAATTCAACATATACCTAGGATGTCATTATCATAGAAATGGGACCCATACCTGTAAATCTCACACAATCCGGAGTAAACTTACATATTTTGTGATGACAAGATATATTTAAAATGAGGCATGGATGACTAGCTTTTCCTATGGCATTCTTTTGGTTATATCATCTTCATACAAGTGGTCTTTCTAAGCATTGTTATGTTTTTCATGAATATACATATCTGAATCATTTCCATTTACTAATTAGTTTTCCTTTTTCTTACAAAATAATAACAGCATGGTAGAAATCTTTATTTTCATTATATGGAACAATTAATTATTCTCTCTTGTATGGCTTGAGGACATGCCATATCTTTGGTTTCGGGGAGGATTAGGAAAAATTATATTGTTTTTATTTTTCATTATTTATGCTAAATCTATTTATCCCTAACAAATGACAAGTGTTTTCAGGATAATGTAAGCAATGGAACTTGATTATAGCATGAAGCATATTTTTCACAGAAAAATCAATATGGAGAACTATATAAAGGATCAAATGAAGGTGCAAATGAAATACCAAATGACGATAAGAATAAAACATTGTGATATCATAACACTTATGATTAAAATTTGCTAACCAAATTTTGTTTTTTGGAAAATATTTTTTCACCTCCATATGGATGCTTTGACCTTAAAAGTTTTTTAAACCATCAAATGACCGATTTTATTGTTGATCAATCTTATCGTTAATGTGATTTATACCTTTCATGTCATACATTCAACCTGTTGAAAGTATTACTTTGGACACGGGTGAACTAATTACAAACCTTTTGAACTCATTCATTTATGCATATGGCCATTGCTTGCTCATGTCTCTAAATTTGCTATGACAGTGTGACCTGTTATCATTCTTTTTGTACAGTGGGACCTGGCATTTCTCCGGTTTGGGGGAATGTTGATCCCATATTTGTTATCATTTTTGGCAATTAAATTACTCAATTAAACATATGTTTTGTTATATTTTTACATATTTTCTACCACACAGATCACCATTTAACCCCAGGTATGTATGAATTTAAGGTTTATATAAAATCCATTTATTATTATCATTTTATGGTTTTATTGATTAAAATTGATATTGTTGAAGCACATTTGATATATTAATTAATATGTATACTTGTTTGCAGGTTATATAATATTTTTGGATGAATTAACAACAAACATGTGTTTAGCTAGCCATGTGCACAACACGTCCTTCTCATCATCCAACTCGCTGCGCAATATTCGTTGGCAGGTTTCCAGGCATTTAAATATTGTTACTACAGACCATAGTCCTTAAGCGCACCAGCAAATAGACACTACATTCATCCTAGATCTGCGCTCAGTATATCCAGCTCATGGTCCATCTCATTGTTCATCGCTTTCCATCCATATCGTTAACTAGACTACACTCTTTTGATAACCGATTCTAGGCATTAAAACATTGAAACAGTTTTGCAAACGACCTGCTCTCCACGCGTTCGGATGATGGAGAAGCTCCCGTTCTAGAAGACTTTCCATCGCGACGTCCTTGCTTGACACCACACCAACAATCCACCTATTTGAATATGTAATGGTTCACGTTCTAGAAGGCTTACCAGCATGCTCTCCTCTATCCAACACCACTCCACTAGCCCGCACTAAGGAGCTATGCGCAACATCATGCATGCTGCAGAGCCGATGCACACTGAAGAAGGGAGATGTTGTGCGTTGTAGTTTAATTAGTTAGGTTCCTTTATGGTTGACTAAATTTAGAGAGCATTTGACCACTAAAAGGTCGACTTGCTCATCCCTATAAAACAATATATATACCATCCTCTGCATGAGAGCTCAGTTAGATAGCAAGTTTTACCAGTTTATGCTTTGATTTGTTTTTCTTAAGCACACTGTATTTCTGTTCCATATTCATTAATAAAGAGTTGTATGCTTTGATGTTGATGATTGCGTTTGAGTAATCGTTAGCCAGGAATCACCCCTGATTGCTGGGAGGGCCCCTCATCAACCAAAGGTTTCTTTTCTTTTCTTGTTTATTTCTTTTATATTTTATGTTTGTAGTTATTTTAATTCCATTTTGTTTTATTATTTCATTTGCGTACTGTAATGCATTTTATTTCTGAAGATTAGATAGCTAGTTGCACGCATAGTTTTCTTTCCATTTGATTTCAGTCATTTCATTTCTAGTTTACTGTTCAGTTTATTTGCAAGTAGATACAATAGATTGCTTTTATCTAGATTCAGTTCTATTTATTTCCTTTCTGTTATAAGTTATGCAATTTGAGTTTCAGTTTGATTATTAATATGCAATGATTTCTCTATATTCATGAATTTTTTTAAGTTCATTTCATTGTTAAATTTGATTAATAAATAGGTTTATTTAATGTCTATTTGCATCATATCTACATGTGCACAAATTCAACTGAAGAATAGATCATTTAGGCTAATTTCTGTTATTTTAATGGTACAGACTGTCATCTAGACAACCTGTTTAAAGTGTCATTCAGCCACCCCTTTCAAACCCACAGTTCAGTCTGTCATTCAGCCCACTCTTTCATTTTTAGTGTTTTTAATGTGTTTTGAAATTGTTTTAAGTTTTGTTTCTTTAGTATTTGAAGTATGCTTTGATTGTAATAGTTAAAGGATAGTTTTATTTTACATTAAAGTTTATTTGAAATGTTTTAGGTTATTGATTAAAAGTCACCTCACTTCTTTTCACCTTAAATATGTTTTGATCTATTTTATGTTTTGTTTCTTGAGTTTGTTTCTGATTCCTTTTTATTGGTGTATTGTTGTGTGCTCATCCCTTTGGATTAATTTATCCATTTGCATGTAAAATTCAGTATTATATGTGTTATCCTTAGTGTGTTGTTAGGTTGTCCCGTTCTTATTGTGTGATTACCAAAAGAGACTTGTAGGACAGAATTCAAAGATATTCCTATCAGTTTTCTACTTTTTTCTTTTTATTATGTTTTCTTTATTAAGTCTTCTACTTGTTTATTTTATTAAGTTTCTACTTGTTTATTTTATTAATTTTTCTACTTGTTTATTAATTAGGTCTTCCTTGCACCCTAGTTTTCCATTTGAAAGATTAGTTATTGATAGTATCTTTTTCCGGTTTAAAGTTATTTGCTTATGAAAAAAATTATTGATTATCTAGTTTAGTATTATGTTCTGGTTTAATTACTTTAGTAATTGAATTCTTAGGAGTTTGATTCGGTTTTTCATTTTGATATTTCTTTCGATCTTTTGTTTGTTAAAATATTTACACGACACCCTCTACCTTCGCATATATTTTGTATCAACTCTAAGAGTACCAATCCTGGTCGATAATTAAATACTAGGTGAATTAATCGAGATGACAACACACCCAACAGAGGGGTCATTTTCCCACAATGAATATGCCAAGATTATAGTTTTTCAAAAAATGTATGCTCAGTGCCAAGCTATGAACTACTTATACAGAGTTTTATGTAAAAAAAAATAGTAAATTTGCAAAATGGGATTAGGAAAATGCACACCATAGTCTGAACGTAGGTCAATAATTCAAACTAAAAGAAAAAGAATGAAAATAGTTATAGTGTTCACTAAAACCCCTTTCAGGTTAACAAAATGATGGTTCATTTCCCATAATGAATCGACCAAGATGACATTTTTCAAACACTATTATGCTACTAGTCAAGCAAAAATGATTTTGCAAAATGTATGCCACAGTTCGTGCTTTGGTAAATATTTGAAATTAAAACCACATGGCTGAATCTAGATACATTGTTTACAAAAACTTCTTTTACATTACCAAAATGATGGGTCATTTTCCCATAATGAATCTGTGAAGATGGAAGTTTCTAAAGCAACAACCTATAAAAACAATGTGTAAATTTGCAAAACCATGCTTAGTAAAATGCATGCCATAGTCTGTACATTGGTCAATAATTCAAAGTAAAACCATAGGGATGAATCTAGATACATTGTTCACAAAAATATCTTTCAGATTCCTAAAATTATGGATCATTTTACCACAATGAATTTGCCAAGATGGCAAGTTTTCAAAGAATAGTCAGTACCACTAAAGTATAAATTTTCAAAAATGGGCTTAGTAAAATGCACACCATAGTCTGTAGATTAATTAATAATTGAACGTAAAACAACAAGGTTGAATCTAGATAAGTTGTTCGCAAAAAACTCTTTGAGATTCATAAAATGATGGGTATTTTTCCCACAATGAATCTGCCAATGTGTTAAGTTTTCAAACAACAATAAATAAAAAACAGTGTAAATTTGCAAAAATAGGGTTACTAAAATGCATGACATAGTATGTACATTGGTCAATCATCGAAAGTATAACCAAAAGGCTAGTTACATTCTTTAAAAAAACCTCTTTCACATCCTAAAATGATGGGTCATTTTCCCATAATAAATATGCCAAGATGGCAAGTTTTAAAACAACATTCAGTAAAAGACAGTGTAAATTTACAAAAATGGGTTTACTAAATTGCATGCCATAGTATGTACAATGGTCAATCAGTGAAAATAAAACCACAAGCATGAATGTAGTTACATTTTTTACAAAATCCTCATTTAGATTCCTAAAATGATGGATCATTCTCCCACAGTGAATTCTCCAAGATGGCAGTCTTTGAAACAACAATCAATAAAAACTAAGTGTAAATTTGCAAAAGTGAGCTTAGTAAAATGCACATCATAGTTTGTACATTGGTCAATTATTGAAATTAAAACCACAAGATTTAATTTAGATACATTGTTCACAAATATCTATTTCAAACTCCTAAAATGATGGGTCATTTTCCCACAATGAATCTGTCAATATTGCAAGTTTTCAAACAACAGACAATAAAAACAAAGTGTAAATTTGCAAAAAAAGTGCCACGTAAAATGCACACCACGGTCTGTACATTGGTCAGTAATTGAAAGTAAAATCACATGGATGAAGCTAGACACATTGATAAAAAAAACCTCTTTCATATTCCTAAAATGTTGGGTCATTTTCCTACAATGAATCTCCCAAGATAGCAAGTTTTCAAAAAATAGTCATTAAAAACAAAGTGTAAATTTGCAAAAATGGGATTAGTAAAATGCACACCGCAGTTTCCCACACGGGTGTGGATTATTGGTGATTCGCTTGATATGGATTCACGTGTTGTACAGGAGGTCACAAGTTCAAATCACACTCGAGATTACCTGTGTCCCATGCATACAGGCTGTTGTGGGGCACCTAGGGGTATAGTGGTATTGGGAATGGATCCTTGGACCTCGTGTCACGCGTGTACCAGCCCAGTCCCCAGTTTTCGATTCCCCTAGTATAAAAAAAGTAAATAAATAAAAATAAATGCATGCCATAGTTCCTACATTGGTCAATAAGTGAAAGTAAAACCATAATCCTAAATTAGTTACATTCTTCACAAAGACCTATTTCACATTCCTAAAATGATGGGTCATTTCCCCACAATGCATCTACCAAGATGGCAAGTTTTCAAACAACAGTCCATAAATAAAAGTGTAAATTTGAAAAAATGGGATTACTAAAATGCAAAACACAATCTGTACATTGTTCAATCATTAAAAAGTAAAGCCATTAGAGGAAATTTGGGGTCTAAAATGGGCCTTATAAGAAAATGCGCCAACAATAAATTTTGTGAGTTGGAATTCAAGAGCCAATAGAATTTCAATAAATGAGTCAACCATAATGGTTAAATTGACATATTTGTCATAAAAGAAAACTACTTTTTTTGTTCGTATTTTCGACATATATCCCTATGTTTTTACTCAAATTTCAAGCGAGAGAGCTCATTGGATGTGAAATTTAATTCCACATCCAACGAGTACCCATAGTGCATACTTTTGATGGACCCCACTACCCCAAAAAAAATAAATACCTGGAAAAACATGATGATGACATCATCATCATGTTTTTCCAGGTATTTATTGTTTTTGGGGTAGCGGGGTCCATCAAAAGTATACAGTGTGGGTACTCGTTGGATGCAGAATTAAATTCCACATCCAACGAGCTCTCCCACTCAGAATTTGAGTAAAAAACATAGGGAGATATGTCAAAAATACAAACAAAAAAGTAGTTTTTTTCATTCTTCCTCCAAAATTAATAACTATTATTTTATTATTTTTCTTAGGAGGCCCATTTTAGACCTCAAATTTCCTCTAATGCCAAATGAATGAAGCTAGTTCCATTGTTCATGAAAACCTATTTTTGATTCTTAAAGTGATGGGTCATTTTCCCACAATGAATCTACCAAGATGGAAAGTTTTCAAACAATAGTCACTAAAAAACAATGTAAATTTGCAAAAAAAAAGGTTTACTAAAATGCACGTCACAGTATGTACATTCGTTAATAATTGAAAGTAAAACTATGTTAGAGTTAGTGTTGACTCAAGAATGAGTCAAATCTATTAGGTATCAGCACGTGGCTTTGGTCCCATGGTATTAGCCCAAGGTATTGCATGTAATGAATCCTATAAAAGGCTTGGCACACTCCATTGTAATGTGGCCTGGAGGTGAGTGGGTGAGCTCACTTGGCCCGGTTGGACGATTTGGTCCAAGGTATTGAATATCTTCATTGGTTGGTTTTTCCCCGCATGGGGTTTTCCAGGGTATATTGTTGTCTCTTAAATTGTTTCATGATATTATCATTTTCTCACTATTATGTATGCTCATATATAAACCTAAAAAATGGTATTAGAGCTATGGTTGTGTTTGTTGAGGTTGTTGAGTGGATATGTTTTGGTAGGAGAACATGTTATGGATCAGATATTGTGTGAAAGTATCCAAATGCTAAGACTTGTAGGAGACCTATGATTCCTGCCTAATCTATAGGAGGGATCGGGGTCGTGGACCACTCCCTTAACCTGAAGGTTTATAGGAGTTCAGGGGTAGGAGCCCTTGAGAAAAAAAGATTGGCCCATTTTTTTGATTGGCATCTAGTTATGCTAATTGAGAATGTTGGTGTAATTGTGTAGAGCGTAGGGTCAGATATCCCTTGAAAGATATCTTTTGGAGTACCTGCAGTGTAAAGATCCCAGACCATGTTTCTGTCAAGGATATAGATGAACACACTATCATGATGGAGAGAACCCCCATGCACCACCTGCTACATATATTGAAGTGATTTTCCATTGTGTAAGGATGTTCAGCTGTGTAGAGCAGATCAGTGCAAGGAATAAAAGAGGATCGATATCTCCCCGCCATGAACATGTTTCTTGTTGGAAAGAGAGCATGTTATCAATCTAAGCATTATGAAGAGAATGCACCAAAGTTCTACAATGAGAAATCGTGGAAGTTGGGGATTGTGAGGTGTCCATTAGAAGAGTCACAACCTAGCTATTTGTGTGCTATCGTGAAGAGCAGATCAAATTGGATCTAATATATTATTGAGAAGAGGATCCACCACCATAGAGAATTAAGTTGCAACTGAAGGTGTTTGAGAAGTTCGTCAAGGTATTAATGGAAATAGTGGTGCCGAAGGAACTAACGAATTGAGATTCCTTGATGAAGAGAAAAATCCTATATCCATGGTTTTGATGCAAACTTCCATAATTTGACTATTTTTGTATGTGGAGAAGCCTATGAGGAAGAGAGAAGGGACTATCTGCATGAAGAATCATGTGAGGACCCTCGGTGTTGTTGTATTTAGAGAATTGGGTCAAAGATTCAATATGATATTATGGTTGGTTTAAATAATTTGTGAAGGAAGAAACACCATAGAAGTCTCAAAAGACACCTACAAAGATAGTGAGGAGTTGTGTGAGGGTTGAGAAATCGTTGTCGAATAAATGGAAATTTGAGATGACATTTTGAAGGGAGTCATTGTTGAGACCAATAATTGGTTGTAAATGAGCCATTGTTGTGTATATTTTGTTACCACTTGAGTTCAACTCAGTTGTACTTTTAAGTGAGTCGCCAAATATGAAAAATTACTTGTTCAATTTTCAAGTTTAGAAGTCCATGTAGGCCTTCTTAGGCCCCTTTTTTTATTGTTTTTAACATGTTCATACCTCATGGGGAATTGTAATAAAATGATTTAGCATGATGAATTTATGTAAAATGATTGGTTTCTTAGGACTTAGTGATCAATGCATTATTCCAGGGTGTTTTTCCTTGTTAATTATCTATCATTTTTAAGAGAGAAATAATTTGTGAGTTTTTCACCCAAGCCTCCAAAGCTGGAATAATTGCCTTCGTGGTTAGGCCTTGGGCGCTTATTAAAACCTACGTGTAAATGTATATTACCATGCTAATCATTATTTTGATTCATTATGAACATGTCATAAGTATCCCATAGGTTTTTTTTTAATTTCCAGAAAAAATTGACATTTCTGTTTTTATAGGCTTATTTTTAATAAGTTAATTGTAAAACTCTAAAAGGTCATAAAACTGTGGCTAGGAGGTTGTTTTTTCCATGGGGGTGCTCGTTTTATAATTCAAAGAGCCCACTTAACCCCTAAACCCACTTTATTAATTTTTTGAGTAATTATTTATCTCCAAAATTAATTATTACTCGAAAAAACCCAAAAAAGACCAAATAATTGGAAAAAATGATAAATTTGACAACTCATAAAAAAATGGAAACTTGATGAAAATTGATTTTGTGAGTTGGAAAAGGTAAATAGAATTGTTCCTACAGATTTGCAAGTCACCAAAAGGAAATAAATCATTTCTAAATATCAAATTGGAGTTTTTTCCAAGAGCGGGGTGCATTTCCCAAGAGAGGGGTGTTTTCCCAAGAAAAAGATTTGGTTTAAGGTTAAGATTTTGAAATTTTGGTAATTTACTTCTTTATGCCCCAAATCATGGGGATCCAACTCACATCCAACTCACACCAACGTATCAAGATCATCCTTTAGCAAGTGTGCCCCTCATGCTGTTTTTTTCTATTTAAGAGGGCAAGTTCTCTTCATTTCGACAGAAGAAATTGTATGGAAATTATGCCCATGTATATTGTAATCATTTGTTGAATTTATTTAATGAATAAAGGCTTTGGAGGCAAGAATCGTGTGAATCTCTTCATGTGTGTGGATGCTTACTGTTAGTTTTGTGAGGTAATTTGTGCATTTTCATTACTTGTTTTGTTGATTAACTATTGGCCTTTGAAGGAGAGATATCTCTCAGTAGACTAAGAGAAGTAGATTTATTTATCTATCATCGTATTTTTTAGTTGCATAAGATACCTTATAGATACATGTTATTTTTGTTTGAATTCATGTTTTCTGAGATTTTTATGTGATTAACACCGATGTGATTAATCTTTCTTGTAAACGTGTGTTCAAAGGATTGCAAGTATATTATCTTGAGGAGGAAGGCGTTATAATTTGACTCTCTTTTAATTTCAAGCATACGAAGAAGGACATAATCCCTCTGAGTTCAACTTGGATGACCCCATCGCCCAAGTTCAAGGGCTTACTATTCATCTTTTTCTCTCATCTAAAATTTAAAGTATTTTTTTGGTTCGATTACTTTGAAAAATGTTAATATAGATCATAGATCATAATCTAAACCGGATTTACATTTACTATTTAGTTAGATCTGATTTTTAGAGTCCAATTTCATAAATCTAGCTTCAAACAAGTACTTTTCAATACTTCAAATTTTGACCTTTTAAAGAGTACTTCCATAATATGTTAAAATTTTTATTATTTCAATCAATTATTTAGCCTATTTGATTAGTTATTACTTGTTGTTTTGCATCAATTAATGAACAGTTAGAGAGGAACTCTGGCGAAAATTTGAATATTTAAACCATCCGGGACCCTTTCCTCTTGTTACTTATTCTATAGGCATTATTTAAGCCTCATTTTTATAAATCAGTGTTTCCTATTCTACAAAGGAACATGAATATTCTTCATTATAATCATTATAAAAATATAGGAAAGTGGGAATTCAAGTGCCCACACCCCATCCCCCCTATGGAGATTCGCATCCTATTCTCAATTTTTTTTAGTTTTTTACTTTCCTAAGTTAAAATTAACAAATCCGACCGTGTTATGGGAAACGAGAGTATCGTTTTTGTGATTTAAGTAACTCACATTTAAGTTTAAAACTCTTAAATAAACAAGGATTCAATTCTTGTATGCTCTTGTGACCACTACGGGCCATTGGATGGATCGGTGGGACAATAAAAAAGGGATTGAAGTGACTAGTAATTAGTTTCACACTCCAATTAAAATTTCCAAAGTGAAAATCTAGCACTTCTCAAAATTACTCGTTAGTGGGGAAATTCTGCAAGTGAAGAGGGAACTACTATAAATTGACTGTGCAGCCCCGTTAGGCTACACCCTTGCTGGTGTAGTGTTGAACACAACCCCACAATTCCATCTAGCCCACATGTTACTGTGAGATCCACTTCCTAGTAAATCCGGACATATTCCATGTACCCCTCGGGTATATTTGGAATCCCCTTTCCCTTTAATAATTTAATCATTACCACATTTTAATAAAATTGACCAACAATCAACCCTCTCCTTAATCAATCATCTAATTAATTTAAAAAGGAACCAGCTGAGACGGATGCAATACTTATTCAAACATCACTAGCAACACTCATTCATGCAAGTACTCTAATAGCACATGTGTTTATCGTATCATTTATTTCTGAGCATTTAAATTAATTCATGCGTTAAGTGAATTTCATTTACAAGCTGGCGGTTTAATTAATTTTTGTATATTTATCTTAGTTGCAATATTTTATATTATTATATCTCCTAGATTAGTTGTTTTCTTTTCATAGATTAAACAAATTTAGTTTATTTTACTAGGGACCACCCCCCTTGGATTCACTAGCAGAGAGCCTAGACGGAGGAGTCAATATCAAGTGACAACACTTGACTCTTGATTCCCCCCAAGGTCGCACTCAATGACTTGAATATTTCTGCAATGTGACCCGAGGTGCAAATTTATAGGTGGAAACATTTTGGCATCATTGTCGGGGATAAATCTTTCTATTCCCAGAATATGAATTTTGTTTTCTCTTTTTGTTTTTCCTTTGTTTAATGATTTTTTAGGTTAGTTTTTAAATTTTTCATCTGGCGACTCCACTAAAATTTTTATTTTTCATAAATTTAGAAGGAAAAGAAAAACAAATTGGTGAGAAATTTTTTATACATATTTTTCTGCTCACATGGAGACTCCAATAAAGGGATAAAACCATGTTATCTCATAAACTTGTCAAGTTTTGTTGTGTGATGTTGATCCCATGTGACATATTAAAACCTTTCAAGCTCGTCATTTGATAGCTCCACCTATTCATTACAAATTTCAATGGTTATATCAAATCCATCCTATTAATTTCTAATATTGATGAATTAAGGGAGTGTTGTGGTTCCTAGATAGTCAGAATTTTTCATCCTATCAATTTCCCAAACATCCTGGGTTTTCCTAACCTTGGTCATTATGTGGGGGATGTATATAAGTGGCTTCTAGTCTTTCATGGAAATTATGGTGATTCGTCCATGTGGCATATCAATTATTTCCTTCAATTGTTGGTTGACTCCAATGTTCTTTATGAGGACAATATGATGGAAATGTTTGCTAGTACTTTTCACGGAGATGTTCGTTGTTTTTTCTATCAAGGCCTTCTAGAAAAATGTATAACGTCATTTCCAAGATTCCTTTGGATGTTTCTAGAGCACTAGAATGATGGTAGGGGTAGTATGAATGGCTTGAAAAATTCTTTGAAAATCTCTTTACCTTATACCTATATGGGACGGAGTATCACATGGAAACTTATGATGGAGCTTTTTCCATGATACAAAGTATTGAAGAATTGGAATCACTTCTTGAAAATTTAAGTGAAGAAGAGATCCATGATACTCCCATTGAAGAACTTCCTCATCCTGTCATAGACAACGTCAAATTTGTGGAAGTCACTCTAAGTTATTTAAGAAAGGAAGAGATTAACCAGCTTATTAAAGAATATTAGGTCTCTCTTGATACACAACAAGATTTTGAATACGGGCACATCATTGACAATCTCGTTGAAGAGTTTCTTGAAGAACTCTTATTTGGGGACATTGTTAAAAACCATCCTCATATCACTTTAACAGAAAATAACGAATATTTGGAAAAGATAGAGGGACCCATTGAGAAACACATCCCAAGTGATCCAATTGAATATGTTCATAAAGTTTCCTTGATTGAAGATACTATTGAATATCCTCTTCATGATACGATAATAGAAACTATTAAAAATTTGGAGTGTTCTCATGATTATTTCATTGATAATGATCACAATTTTTCTCCAGATTTACCTCAAGAATAAACCATTACATAAGCCTATAAATAAACTTATGATAAGATCTGTATGGTGTGTGATGACACTAGCCCTTGTTCTCCACATGTTGGTTAAGGTTTGGAAAGTTTAATTCCTTGTAGCATTTTTGAAACCAAATCTTCTAAAGAAGATTGTTATGAACACAAGGAAGACATGGATAGCTAGGAGCACGATGCCATGGATGAAGACTCCCCCACATCTGACATGAATGGGGATGATTACTATTGGAAATTTATGGAAAATATCATCTATGATATGTCCAAATAATGGATTGCTTATTCAGAATATTTTGGAGGTTTTACTGAAAATCCCATCTATGACATGTCCACGGAAGGGAGTGTTCACTTATAAGCTTGGGGAGGTCTCAATGTGTAAGAGGAGCATTCAGAGTTTTCTTATCATCATTCAGATACATATCATCCCAAACATTACACAAGTATACACAATAAATACTTTGACAAGCAGTGTATCGAAGAGTCATATTTGATACAGCCAATGGAGGGTCATCTTGAGCTTGCATTTTCTCATTCAAAGGTTCCTTATGATTTGGAGCAGCCTAGGTTTTATATAGAGATTTATCAGTCGATAAGCCCTTTTGATATATTTGATGGATTTTTTGACCTAATTCATCATGTAGATGTGTACATTAGCCCTATCCAAGCTTGGATAGAAGAAGCCTGCGAAGGCACATGCCAGTTTGGGAAGCAATTTGATGAAGTGTTACATGCTTATGATCTCCCATCCAGCCCTCCCATCTTTAATATCCATGCACGTTTGCACTTTCTAATAAATAAATCATTTCTTTGGATGGTAACCAAAGATAAGGGAACAAATTTAAATTTTTATAAAATGTTAAGGTGGTTGCATTGGATTTATCATTTCACCAAAATTTTTGATTATGTTATGCTTAGAGTAGGAAAATAAGCTCCTTAAAGTGAGCATTTACTTTATGCATTTTTTTCTGTACTTAGCAATAATAATATTTTTCTTTAGTTAGTTTTTTTTCCATTTACTTTATAATAAAGAAACTTAGTTGTTCGTTGGATTTTTAAAAGATTGTGTGCTACTAAGGTTGGCTTGTCAAGTTTATCTATTTCTATAGATTATTGAAACCAAATATTCTATGGTTCTCACATGCTCTCCTTGCCTAAAGACCAGATCAAGCATGCGTCCCGTAGTAGGATCCATATGTTACCACCTGAGTTGCACTCACTTGTACTTTTAAGTGAGCTGCCAAAGATGAACAATTAATGTTCAATTTTCAAGTTCATAAGTCCATGTAGGCCTTCTTAGGCCATTTTTAATTTTTTTTAACATGTTCATACCCCATGGGGAATTGTAATAAATTAAGTTAGCATGGTGAATTTATGTAAAAGGTTTAGTTTCCCATGACTTAGCCATCAATTCATTATTCGAAGGTGTTTTTTCCTTGTTAATTATCTATCGTTTTTAAGCGATAAATAATTTCTGAGTTTTTCACCCAAGCCTCCAAAGCTGGAATAATTGCCTTGGTGGTTAGGCCTTGGGAGGTTATTAAAACCTACATATAGATGTATATTACCATGCTAATTATTATTTTGAGTCATTATGAACATGTCCTAATTCCCACATAGGTTTTTTTAATTTCCAATTTTTTATTTTTATTTTTTCCGATTTTGCAGGCTTATTTTTAATAAGTTAATTGTAAAACTCTGAAAGGTCATAAATTTGTTGCTAGGAGGTTGTTTTCACCATGGGGGTGCTCATTTTTCTAAATCGGAGCACCCAATTAACCTATAAACCCACTTTCCTAAGTTTTTGAGTAATTATTTATCTCCAAAATTAATTATTACTCAAAATCCCCCAAAAAGACCAAAAAAATGGAAAAAATGAGAATTTCAGCAACACATAAAAAATTGGAAACTTGACGAAAATTGATTCTATGAGTTGGAAAAGATAAATAGAATTGTTCCCAAATAGTTACAATTAACGAAAAGGAAAGAAATGGTTGCTAAATATCAAATTGTATTTTTTTTCCAAGAGTGGGTGCATTTGCCAAGAGAGGGGTGTTTTTTCCAAGAAAGAAAGATTTGGTTTGAGGTTAAGATTTTGGAATTTTGGAAATTTCCTTCTTTATGCCCCAAATCATGGGGATCCAAATCACATCCAACTCATGCAAATCTATCAAGCTCATCCTTTAGCAAGTGTGCCCCCTCATGCTGACTTTTTCTATTTAAGAGAGCAAGTTCTCTTCATTTCGACAGAAGAAATTGTATGGAAGGTATGCTCCCATATCTTGTAATCATTTGTTGAATTTAGTAAATGAATAAAGGATTTGGAGGCAAGAATCGTGTGACTCTCTTCATGTGTGTGGATGCTTACTGTTAGTTTTGGGAGGCGATCTATGTCTTTTCATTACTTGTTTTGTTGGTTAACTATTGGCCTTTGAAGGACATATATCTCTCAATAGGGTAAGAGAAGTATATTTATTTATCTATAATATTATGGTTTAGTTGCATAAGATACCTTAGAGATACATGTTGTTTTTGTTTGAATTCATGTTTTCTAATATTTTTATGTGATTAACATCGATGTGATAAATATTTATTGTACAAGTGTGTTCAAAGGATTGCACGTTGCTTATCTTGAGGAGGAAGGTGTTCTAGTTTGAATCTATTTTATTTTTAAGTATACCAAGAGGGACATAATCCCTCCAAGTCCCACTTGGAGGACCCCATCGCCTAAGTTCAAGGGCTTACTATTCCTCTTTTTCTCTCATCTAAATTTTTTTTTTTTTGGTTACCAGTTACTTTGACAAATATTAATCGATTTAGTGAACTAATATAGATCATAAGATAAATCTGATTTACATTTACTATTTAGTTAGACCTGATTTTTAGAGTCCAATCTCATAAATCTAGCTTCAAACAAGTACTTTTCAATACTTCAAATTTTTACCTTTTAAAGAGTACTTGAATAATATGTTAAATTTGTATTCTTTCAATAAATTATGTAGTATATTTTATTAATTATTACTTGTTGTTTTGCAGCAATTCATGAATAGGTAGAGAGGAACTTTGGAGAAAATATGAAGATTTAAGCCATCCGGGAGCCATTCCTCTTGTCACTTATTCTATAGGCATTATTCAACCCTCATTTTTGTAAATTGGTGTTTCCTATTATACAAAGGAACACATATATTTTTCATTGTAATCATTGTAAAAAGAGAGGAAATTGGGTATCCAAGTTCCCACCCCCCACCCCCCCTGGGGGGATTCACATTTTTTATTTTTTCATTTTTTACTTTCCTAAGTTAAAATTAACGAATCTGAGAGTATCGGTTCTATGATTTAAGCAACTCGTGTTTCAATTTAAAACTCTTAAAGTAAACAAGGCTTCAATTCTTGTATGCTCTTGTGACCATTGCAGGACATTGGCTGGATCGATGGGACAATAAAAAAGGGATTGAAGTGAGTAATAATTAGTTTTACACTCCAATTAAAATTCCCAAAGTGAAAATCTGGCACTTCTCGAAATTATTCATTAGTGCGAAAATTATGCAAGTGAAGCGAGAAATACTAGAAAGTGATCGTGGGGCCCCACTAGGATACACCCTTGTTGGTGTAGTGTTGAACACAACCCCAAAACTCCATCTATCCCACATGTCACTATGAGATCCAATTCCTAGTAAATCCAGACATATTCCATGCACCTCTCGCGTATATTTGGAATCCCTTTCCCTTTAATAATTAGATCATTACCACATTTTAATAAAATTGACCAACAATCAACCCACTCCTTAATCACTCATCTAATTAATTTAAAAAGAACAAACTGAGACAACTGCAATACTTATTGAGACATCACTAGCAACCCTCATTCATGGAAGCACTCAAATAGCACTGGTCTTTATCATATCATTTATTTATGAGTGTTTAAATTAATTCATGTGTTAAGTGAACGTCATTTACATGCTAGTGATTTAATTAATTTTTACAAATTTATCTTAGTTGCAATATTTTATATTATTATATCTCCTAGGTTAGTTGTTTTCCTGTCATAGATAAAAAAACTTTAGTTTATTTTTCATAGATTAAAAAAAATTGGTTTATTTTACTAGGTACCAACCCCCTTGGCTTCGCTAGGAGAGAGCCTAAACGGAGGAGTCAATATCAAGTGACAGCACTTGGCTCTCGCTTGCCCCCAAGGTTGCACCCAATGCCTTCAATATTTCTACCACATGACCCAAGGTGCGAATTAGGTGGCAACGGATTGTTTTGTTATCTAAGAGGCGTAATCAAGGAAGCCATTGGCAAGTTTAGTTATGTATTCGATCAATATGTGGGGCTTCCATGAGTATGAATGGCATGGGAAATAAAGTGTTGTTGTCAACACAGGAAAGACTAAGTGTTGGGGATTTCCCAAAGGAAGGGGTCATGCTTTGGAAGAAGTTATGGTATGTCAAGTAGTGAATTCCATGATGAGGTATAGGTATCACATGGAAGACAAAGGGATAAGAATGGTGCAACAGAGACAAGTATGGAAAGAATGGATGGCATGGTAGATGACGAGCATGGGAAAATGAGAGAATGTAGCAACGGATGGTGATGGTAAATTCACCATGAGACACATGAAAAAAAAATATTATTATTATAATCGAGTTGAAAATTGTAAATGGTGAATTTTCAACTCGATTATAATAAATTCATGTTGACCTAGGTGACAAGGGGGGCATGTGGAGATTCCTCGGTTAAAAATTTGAGGGGGGTTGGTGATTTAATCCAATTCAATTTTAAAGGGAGGATTTCTAATTTTAACCTTGAGTCGAGAATAAGTCAAATGGTTTAGGTCTCAGCACGTGGTTTTGGGCCCATGGTATTTGGTATCTCATGGTATTACCCAAGGTATTGCATGTAATGAATCCTATAAAATGATTGGGACAATCCAGTGTGATGTGTCCTAGAGGTGAGTGGGTGAGGTCACTTGACCTAGTTTTCTGGTTTGGGACAAGGTAATGAAGATCTTCATTTTTTGGTTTTTCCCCGCATGGGGTTTTCCAGGGTATATTGTTGTCTCTTAAATTGTTGCTTGATATTATCGTTCTCTCACTATTATGTATGCTATTATATAAACTTAAAAAACTACAAGTCTGAAGATGGATACATTGTTCATAATAACCTCCTTCATATTCCTAAAATGATGGGTCATTTTCCCACAATAAATATTCCAAAATGGAAAGTTTTCAAACAACATTCAGTAAAAATCGAAGTGTAAATTTGCAAAAATGGGCTTACTAAAATGCATGCCATATTCTATACATTGCTCAATAATTGAAATTAAAAATTCTTTCAGATTCCTAAAATGATGGGTCATTTTCCCACAATGAATCTGCTGAGATTCCAAGTTTTCAAACAACATTCCGTAAAAAACCATGTAAATTTGCAAAAATGGGCTTACTAGAATGTGTGCCCCAGTATATACAATGGTCAATCATTGAAAGTAAAAGCATGAGCCTGAAAATAGTTACATTTTCACAAAAACCTCTTTCATATTCTGAAAATGTTGGGTCATTTTCCCACAATGAATCTTCCAAGATGGCATTTTTTCAAACAACTTATGCTAAAAGTCAAGCAAAAATGGGGTTAGTAATATAGATAAAAGCATGGGCCTGAATATAGTGACATTATTTGTAAAAACATCCTTCTAATTATCAAAATTATGGGTCATTTTCCCACAATGAATCTGCTAAGATGGCAGGTTTTCAAACAACTTGTGTTTTTTTTAGCATAAGTTGTTTGAAAAATTGGCATCTTGGCAGATTCATTGTGGAAAATGACACATCATTTTGGTAATCTGAAAGATTTTTTTGTGAAAAATGTATCTAGATTTACCCCTATGGTTTTACTTTCAATTATTGGCCAACATACATACTGTGGTGTGAATTTTCCTAAGCACAATTTTGCTTGACTATGAGCATAAGTTGTTTGAAAAACTACCAGCTACGGTAGTTTTGTTATCGGAAAATGACCCATTATTTTTTGAAACTATGAAATAGGTTTTGTGAACAATGTAAATATCTTCAATATCATGCATATACTTTCAATGATTGACTAATGTACGAATTATGGTGTGCATTTTCCTGTGCTCATTTGCAAATTTACACTTTGTTTTTTAGTGAAAGTCATCTGAAAAATTGTTTGAAAATTTTGTCATTTTGATGTAGAGAAATATTTGTAATATATAGATATAATAAAATAAAACTGAAGTAAATTACAAAATTGACTAAGGATGGCTTAATATGCTTTGTATTTAATTTGTTTTATAATTTTTAGTCCATAGGGGTTGTCGTCTTCTCTGTATTACTCTACCGATATAATAAAATATATTACATACATTGAAAAGATAATAATAAAATGTTGTTCAAAAAAATAGTTAGACAACTAACCCCAACCACAGACGTGACTTAAACCTGGAAATTTTGTATAGTATGAACATGTTCATATCAAGAATGTGATATTAGAATTCAAATCATTAGTGTGAAAATATGTACATTGGAAAAACAATAAATACTTTGACACTAACACTTTCATTGTTGACTACTTTTTCCTTCTCCATATATTCTACTCTCTTCATTCATTCGGATATTATTTCTTTTAGAGATAAGATTTATTATGCATTTTCTTTGACTATATATTGGCTTGCAGCTAATGCCTCCTTGTATGGATGTGTGTCAAACAAACTAGTTGGTGTAACTCCTAGAAAAAACCCATGTGATAGTCCCCTCGCATCATGCCCTAATACCTTATAAATGGAATCATCCCTAGTTGGAAACTCTTCGAATGCAACTTATACTCATGCCTCTTGAATTTACTGCTGACATTTTAATGCAATTAAAGAAAATCATATTACAAAACCTTACAAACATGTAAAATGGAATTCTAATCAGTGCGTAAATTAAAAATTTGAGAACATACTATCATTTTCTCCTGCAGCTGGTGTGATTGGAGTTCCATCCTTCTTTTGATGTCACTTCTTCCATAAGTTTCCCTAGTAATGTTTTTAGCTGCATTATCAAAGGATCTGGATTTTTTCTAGCTACAAGAAGTAAAATAGTATGGTTAAGTTGTGACTTTACAATGAATCCCAACTATGCTAATATTTATCATATAAATAAAATATAATGCATCAAAAGTACTTACGATATCATCTTCAACCCTTTAATAACCTCGATGTTCAGAGGTATGGAAGTCTCACTCCTTTTCTCCATTTTCCTTAATTTTTTATGCTTCTATCCTACAAATGAATTGAAACATGAAAATTATAGGCCAACATTACAATTCAATAGACATTATAAGTAACTTGATTATATAATATGTGAACTTTTTTCTTACATTGAATCTAGTTGTGTTCATGATAAAACAAACTATCTCACTTATCCTAATTGGAGGAACATTTTTTAATCTTTCCTTAGTCGATTCATAAGGATCAAATATCGTTTGCACAAGCAATACCTATGATTTTTTTCCTTATGGCCGATAGATTGCATACAATAATCGTTAAGTATTGGAGGGGTTATGAATTTTTCATGCAACATACAAAAGTGCATTATTAGACGTCATGCATTGTTTGAAATTAAACATTAAAATACACAAAAATAAATACAATTGTTGAGAATAAATACACATAATGTTTGATGCTCACATTAACTTTGTTCCACATGTCCTCCTTTAGCTGATGTGGAACCTTCCTCCAATCACAATATGTGATTGGAACCATTTCCCTAGCGAGTACACCTAGCAATGAAGCTAGCTTCACAAAGCTTGGACAAATGGGTTGGTTCCTTTCATTAACTTGAATTTTAAGGTTTTCCTCCATGTTAGTACTTTATGCACATCTAGAGGGTCCTCTACACTCCTTGACTTTATTTGTTGATTGTTTTGTAGAGGGATCATACACTTCTACACCAATATCTTCATGGAAAGTTTGTTTCTAAACATCTTCTGTAGAAGAAGGACATGTAAAGGTGTTATGGATTTCTTAATCTAAAAATTTGTAGTTATCAAGAAGTTAAAATTTATGAATTAATTGGAATAATGTGTTGTTCATGTTGCACCTCTTTCAAAAAGAAGGAAATGTATCTTCCTCATTTATTTTATTGCTAGGACTAAAAGAGTCACTTAAGGTCATGTAAGGTGTAATATTGCTTGCTTTTGTTTGGATTTTCCTCTTCTTAGTCACTATAGCCAAGAACATTAGTAGACATATGTACAACATCATCATAAAAATGAATAAGCTTTATATTGCATAAGGAAGTACATTGTTGTGTTTGTAAATCTTTAACTATCGATATGTATGTTCCTCTCTTCCCCATTTTATCCCTTTGACGTGTTCTTTTTTAGATTTTCATAATCAAATTTCTTTGATTTCGTGTCATAATTTGTTCTCCTTGTTTTCTCAAATGGATTAAAGAATGCTTATACATATCCTATTAGATTGTTAATAAAGTACAAGGTATTATGTTCTCACGATGAAAAGAATGATATAGTTCAATCACTAAAAAAAATACTTACCTCCATATATCCACGTGTATATAGTCTGCATAACAAAAAAAGATATTTCATCATAACAATGGTATAATGATGTTGATCTATTCAACATGCATTGTACTAAGGTATATTATAGCATAGATCAACATACATTCATGTTGGTTTACCCTATTTTGATTAATTGTCCCTATTTTACACTATATTTTCCCTACTTTTAATCCCTTCTTGCGTTCCCATGACCTTTTATTAATGATTATTAATCTATTTTTATGCTTATTTGTGGGATTTATACCTAAGGTGGTTTCCATTTGCATTTTTTTTATTATTTCATATGAATTATGATTAAACATTGGAAAAATAACATATTTTCACTTATCTTTGAAACATGGATGAGTTTGATGATTTTTACAGAACCAACTCCAAGCTAGTTGTTGTTACTTCGGGATATTTGTCACAACTCATGTGGTTGAAGGTCAATGAAAGTGGATACTTGATATTTTTTATATGATGGATTATTAAGTCATTACTATTGTTGTTACTCATGTTGTTATTGTTATTGCTACTCCACGAAGCCACCATGGAGGAACATATTCATTATGGGTGATGTATTTTTATAAATCCATTATTTTTATTGTTCTTATATGTCTATCATTATGATGTTAAATTATTTGAAGATAAAAGGGACAAGTTGGTGGTGGATGAGAATGCATATTTGGTTTATTTACAAAGATTTGAATACCTCCATGTAATATATGATGCAACCAACAAGTTAAATTCTAGATGAGTTTTGGGCATGTTATGATGACTCACATCTCTAAATTCGGATTTGACTTCAAAGGAATCCTAAATAGCATGGAGGTTAGAAAAGGATTTGGGATTAGATTTGAGTTGATTTTGAGAGCGAAATTATTAGTAATTTGGTGAGGATATTTTGGATCTTTATGAGGATATTTTGGTTCTTCATTTATTATTGTTTTTGGAAAATTTATGTCTAAATAAGAGTTCCTTCTCCATTCCAAGGGGAGGACTCTTAGAGGAACAAGTCCAATTTGTGATGGAATAAGAATTATAATTTCTTAATATTTTTTGTAATTTAGATTGTAGTTCTTTTAATTTATTTTGTTAATGTATATTATAGTTCTTTCATTTTCGTAATTTGTAATTAGACTAACTTTTTCTTATTGCATAGCATAGAATGTATTTTGCTTTGATTAATTTATTTGTGTTCTCGATTTATGCAAGTGTGTTAGATTCGTAGGTTAGTATGGTTGCAACCATAGTGTGAGTGTGATTTACTTTTCTGTAAGTGTGAGTGTGTTTCAATAATTATGCAAGAGTGGATGCAAATTTATTTTTCCATACAGTGTGAATTAGTTTTAGTATTTACTTTCTGCAATTTACTTTTATGTTGTGTGATTTACTTTGTTGCAATGCATATTAGATAGACAATATTAGTGGGGAAATTGTGGTTTTCATAGACTTTGCATGATAATATTGAAATAAATATATGCTATCTTGGATTGATAATTTATGTTGTGAATTGATTGTTTTAATAAGCAATTAATCTACCCAACAAACTTATGGAGAATAAGGTGAAATATGATTGTTTAAATGTCCACATAGAGATGGTCCATGAGGAAATGAAACCATAACATTATCGAAAGAAGGATAAATGTAATTGTTGTCCACTCAAATGGGTCTCCCTCTAATGTCTGGTCTTTGCCTCTTTTTTACATAGGATATTGGACCCACATTGGGAAAAAAAGGAGCATATAATAAAATTTCATATACAAGGTTCATGATATGTCTTTCATATATTCACAATGGTTATTTAGCACCATCAAGTTGAAAACATTCAAAATCCTAGTTGAAAATGTGTGAAAACACCCTTCCATATAAAATGGCCACCCAAAGGAACTTATGCCTCCCAACGAGCAACGGGTAACATCTCACTAGGAGGCCTTGTTCAAAGTTATAAATCCATTATCCTAGTATTCATAAACCCCAATTGTGGAGGAGGGAATTCTAGGTGGATGTAGGAGGAAAATGTACTTCTACACTCATGGAGAAAAAGGTGAAAGTTGATTGTTTGAATGTCCACATAAATATGTTTTATGAGGAAATAAAGCCATAACATTGCCGGAAGAAGAAGAAATGTAAGTTTTGTCAGCTAAAATGGATTTCCCTCTAATGTTTGTTCTTAGTCTTTCTTTACATAGAATATAGGACACACTTTGGGAAAAAGGAACATATAAGAAAACATCATATATTAGATTCATGGCATGTCTTTGATATCTTCACAATGGTTATTAAGCACCATCAAATTAATGACATTCAAAATCCTAGTTGAAAATGTGCAAAAAGACCCATACATATAAAATGGCCACCCAAAGAAAATCAATCCTCCCAACAAGCATAGGGAAAAATGTCACTAGGAGGGCTTGTTCAAAGTTCTAAATCCATTTTCCTAGTAAGCATAAACCCCAGTTACGGGGGATAAAATTTTAGGTGGATGTTGGAGGAAAATTTATTGCTACACTCATGGATAAGAAGGTGAAAGATGAGTATTTGAATGTTCACATAGGGATGGTCCATGAGGCAATGAAACCATAACATTGTCTGAAGAAGGAGAAATGTAAGTTTTGTCAGCTAAAATGGCTCACCCTCTAATTTCTGATCTTAGAATTATTTTTTATATAGGATATGAGAACCACTTTATAAAAAAAGTCACATACAAGAAAATTTCATAACAGAGGTTCATGATCTATCTTTCGTATTTTCATAATGGTTATTAAACACCATCAAGTAGACAACATTCAAAATCCTAGTTGAAAATGTGCAAAAACACCCTTACACATAAAATGGAACCCAAAGGTATAAGTATTGATTTCAAATAAAGATCAAATTTATAAATAAAAAAAGGCATGTTCATGAATTATAGATTTCATCAATGTGATACTCTCGTTTTTTATCCCATAAATAAATACAAGGATGTATTATGGAAAATTGGGGATTTTGATTGAGGAACTTAAGTATACCAACGAGCATAGGGTAATATGTCACCACAAGTTCTTGTTCAAAGTTATAAATCCATTATATTCCTTTTCCAAGGAAGTCATTTGTTACAATTACTAAACACAAAAATATGGGAGAACACTTGGCAACTATCAACACCTAAGGGATCTTCAACCAACAACTTTCCATAAAGTAAGGCGTGAACCATAATGTAATAAAATTTATATTTATTTTTTTGTTTGATTACATCAACAAAGAATAATAGGATATTGTAATCGATTTATTTCCACCATACACCTAGTTGAGAACAGAGAAAAGTTGTACGAGAATTTTAGGGAGGGTTGTAGTTGATAAATTGGCTCTTTTGAATCTTAACCACCAGGACCAAAACCATTTTATTAACCCACTTATTTGTTAGATTACTAGGGTTTAGGGTTTGTTTACACTCAATTAGACTATCCTTTCCTACATAATCCTTTAATATAATGACCCATTGTTATTCTTGTGATCCCAAATGACATATGCATAAACCCACTTGAATGGAACTCCAATCACCTCAAATGCTTCATATGTCTCCCATCCATAATGTGTGAATAAATATTTAAAACTTGATTACATGTCTATCTGTGTGAAGAAACACCCCAAAATATATTTCATGAATGGGATGCAATAGTATTGTTTCCTCATGGCTCAAGGTGTTTCTTTGCTTACTAACCACATTTAGGTATACGTAGGAAGAAAATATATTTCTACACTCGTGGAGAAGAAGTGAAATATTTTTTGAATTCCCACAAAGATATGTTCAATGAGGAAATGAAGCCATAACATTATTGGAATAAGGATAAATATAAGCGTTGTCACCTAAAATGGCCCGCCTTCAAATGTTTGCTCTTACTCTTATTTTTTACATAGGATATGGGACTCACTTTGGGGAAAGTGGCACATATACGAAAATATAATATACGATATTCATGATATGTATTTCATATATTCACTATGGTTATTGATTACCATCAAGTTAAATAAAAACTACCATCATGAAAACCAATTTCTTAACCCACCTGGTTATTAGCTTACTAGAGTTTAGGATTTGCCACCTAGTTTCCAGCTAACTAGAGTTTAGGATTTGGTTACACTCAAGTAGACTATCCTCACCTATATAATCCTTTAATCCATTGACCCCATCTCATTATTGTGTAGTGAATACTAGGATAAATTCAAGTTATGCCCCTTTGGATTATCATGTTGATTATTCCTAAAAATTTACTGATGGATTTGGTTAAGGAAAAAATGTAAAAGTCAATTTATTTAAAATAAACCAATAATACTTCCTCATAATACCATCACTTATTCCCACCAATGAAACAGACCATAATAGAGTGAAGTAAAATTGGTAAAAAACTTATTCGTCAAGTACCACGAGGTGTATTGGGGATTATATGAATTGGAGATTTGATTTAATTGAATATATGTGGGTCGATATTGGCCATATTCTAGAGATATAATTGCAACATAGATTCAACCTTCTTTCTTAATGCTTTCCATAAATATGATAAAATATTTATTTTTATGATGTAGGGTAAAAGATAATTTTTTGAAAATGCTTCTAATATGTGGAAGATTAAACCTCAGAACTTATAAGTTCTCATTTAATTCACCATTCACTCTATTTTTTCCTAATTCTATAGCCACAATATTTAAGAGAAAACTTATATCACCACTTCCAGGTACCACACAACCGATATCATATGCTCCAACAATCATCGAATTGTGACTTCAATATGAATAGACCACAAATCTAATAAGCTTAGAGTCTATTCACCATTCACTCAAATTTTCCCTAGTTCCATAGCCACAATTGATAAGAAAACCATAGTGTAATAGTTATATCACCACTTGTAGCTACCACACAACCAATGGCATATTCTCCAATAGCTATCAGATTTGAGGTTCACTAAAATAGACCACAAACCATGAACCTAATAGCATATACAAGATATGTCTCTTCCTGTAATGAAATATATTTCAATATTTGGTGTCATATAATATTATCAAGATATTATTATTATCTGTAAATGCCACAATTCCTCTAGAATTATGCTCCATACATTCTATACCAGCTCCCATTTCTTGTCTATTCATGTATTCCCTTATTCTAAATGTGTTATATTTTTAATGGTTATACAGGGTCTAATACATTTAGCATCATAACCCCATAACCATACGAAATGGATCACTGAAAGAAAGACAAGTGAAACAACACAAGAGAACACAAAGCTTTTCCTTGGGAAAACCGCAAGGGAGGAAACCCCACAAAACTTCCTCAGTATAGAATTCGACCAATACAGTGTAAAACCCCAGTAACAAGAATAGTTTGTCATCTTCCACAACAGACTCTTTCTCTCTCTCTCTCTCTAGCGCAATACTTGAGTGTGTGATCTATAAGAATGAGAGAGTTTCCTCACCTATTTATATTCTTTAGTTCACTTTCCCTCTAACTTAATAGGGCCAACTTATCTAACTGATTGGGCCCACTTGTCCAACTGGACACCACAAATAACATTTATTATATTGACACTTGGGTAATATTTCCCCGACTTACAATTGAGGGTCTACCTCATGACGTTTACATGACCAATTACATCAAGGACATCTTTGAATGGAGGAATAACATCTCCAGAGGAGAATACAACAAAATTACAATAGAATATCTTCCAAAGTTACAATACTTTAACACTCCCTCATAACTAGGAATGTATTCTACATCAAAAAAAACCATCATAACAACTGTACACTGACTGGTGAATCTCTATATATCATAGGAATTTTTGGAACATCATCATTCATCTTCATCGTCGCTCTCAGCTGGATAATATTCTACAATATTCAGGATATAAATATTGAATCATCTTCTGGGTCTTCTTCTTATAGCATCAGTATGTGAATACTGATTCATCATCTATCACGTTCATGTATGAATACTGGATCATCTTTTGTATCATCTTTTATGTGGATATTGGATCATCATCTCTCTTGTCAGTATATGAATATTGAATAATATTTTGGATCATCTTCTAGAGCATCAATATGTGAATACTGGATCATCTTCTGTAACATCAGTATGCGAATACTGAATCTTCTTCTTTGTCATCAGTATGTGAATACCAAAACATTGTCTGCAACATCAGTATCATCATCTACATCATCAATATGTAAATACTTGAAACATCAACATCTGCATCATCAATTTGTAAATACTGAAACGATAACAACATCATTAGCATGTTAGTGCTAAAAAAACATCATCAATAAATGTTATGTCATTGTCTACATTATCAGCATAGAGATTCTGGAACATCAGCATCATCATCAACATAAAAATGTTGAGACATCATCATCATCATCAACACAAAGTGTTGTGACTTCAATTACATTAACATTATCAGCATAGGGTGATGGGACCACAACCATATCATCATCATCAACACAAGGTGTTGTGACTTCAACCATATCAACATTATCAACAGATGGTGTTGAGACCACGATCATATCAACAACATCAACACAAGATGTTGGGACCATAACCACAGAATCAACATACAAATGCTGAAGAAACATCATTATCAACATCTGTATATAGAAATACTGAAACAATCTCATTAATCAATTCAACAATAAAAAATCATCAGTGTAGTAACATTGAAACTTCAACAATCAATAATCATCAATGTAGTAACATTGAAACTTCAACAATCATTAGTATAACAACACTGCAACTAACTCAAAAAACATCACAACAATCATCAATATAGTAATACTGAAGCACACATCTCAACAATTAGTATAACAATACTAAATAAAACATCTCAATAATCATCAGTATAACAATATTGAAGCAAACATCTCACCAATCATTAGTATAGCAAAACTGAAGCAACAATAATCAACATTGAAGCAAGCATTTCAACAAACATCTCAACAAAAATCATCAATACTAAAGCAAACATTTCATCAAACATCTAAGCAAGCATCAATATAACAATACTGAAACAATCGTCTCAACCATCATCAAAACATCTTAGCAACCATCATCAGTAATCATCAACAATCAACGGTATAAGAATACTACAGCAATAATCAAACATCTCAATGATCATCATCAACAACCAACAGTATATCAATACTTAGGATACGTATTTTCCCTTCAATGTCTCAGAGCAGCATCATGGTGAGTTCTCTGGTAGATCCATTTGGGCATTTTTTCTAACTTACTAACTCTTTCGAGCCAAACAAGCCTAGTTAGACAGATGGATCTCCCTAGGGACCAAACAAGCCTTGTTTGGATTACTAACCTTTTTGGGCAAAATAAACCTAGCCAGAAATACTAATCCCCCTTGGATCGATAGGCCTCATTTGGTTTACTAACCCTTTCGGACCAAACAAGCCTAGCCAGACTTACCCTCCTCTATACTGAGCTAATCACCATTGCATCTACCATCCACCTAATGTCACTCACTCTTTCAAGAGAGGTCCTTTCGGACTACACCAAGCTTGTCTCGAAAGTATTCAAACTTTACATGATCCAGAGACTTAGTCAACACATATGCCACTTGTTCCTTCGTAGGAACATGCTTGAGCTTCAGAACTCCCTTCTGCAACTTTTTCTTTAACATTCTCTTCTTTTACATCTTCAATTGCGTCGTACTTTTACAAATTGCATCATTCTTCTTCTGTGCATCTGTAACTGCATCATTATTCTCTTGTACATCTGCAACTGTATCGTATGTCCACAACCATATCATACATATGCAATTGTACTGTACATTCGTAACTTCATCATTTATTTTCTTGTAGCTGATTGCATACCATTCTTCCTAGAAGTCAAATACAGTTGTATTATTAGAGCCATTTCGTAACATATTCAAAATGATAACTTCTCATGCATAAAGATATATATAATCATGCAACAACTTTCACTAATGCAACAATCATCTATATATGGTAACTTTCTACATGTCTTCAATATTTCCAAGACATTATTTCATAAGTAGCAATGGAACGTTGTACAACAACATAAGCCACTTACCCATCACCTGCATATTAGTAGTAAACTAAAAATATTCTAATATGCATAATACATTTCCTAAATCTAGAAACATATATATGTACACATCTTGAACAACTAGATATATATATGAAATGACAATTCAAATACTTATGTTTGTTTATTTGGAAGACTCCATCTTGATCTCTGTCTTCTTGAATTACTGGAGTCTCTGCCAATATGTTCAACTTTATAGTATGATTCTGAGGACCTGTTCCTTTCTTTCTCATGATCAAAAATACTGAGCAACTATTATTACACCACAGACCACATAGAACTTTCTTTGTGAGTCTTACTAGAGAATTTATTCTTATCCAATGATGAAATGGATAAGAGTATAATCTTCATCTTCATCGGTATAATTCTTCTTAATCATTTTCCTCATTACTTGAGGAATATTTACTTGCCTTCTTTTCAGCTATGATATATTCATCCTTGGTTGTATTGAGAGAAACACTATGCTTTCTCTAATCCTAAGAATCATGACCTTTGATATCTACCGTAGTCACTCCCTCTGAGGTGGAGCACCATCCTCCCTCTACAATTGTATTAGTACATTGGAGTTACATGTATCCTCCTCTACTACTAGTCTTCTTTGTATCCATATATGAACTTCTCGTTCTTTATAGGATTCTATCTTCAACCTTGTAGTAAAGGTTGGTATCTCCATCACTCTATTTGATCCTCAAATTCCTCATGTAACTATATGTGATATCCCATGGGTGCCTACTGAGCTTGTACAAATGGTTCTGTACATAGGTGGTTCTTTGTAGAGAGTCTCAAACTATATAGGTTGCTTGATCTATTATTTTACTTTCATCGCACCAATTTTCTAGTTTAATATCCATTACTAAAGAGGTATGTCTAGCTCCTAGAGCAGTGTCTTTCCATAATTGACTCTCTCTTTTGATAGAACCCATGAACCTTGCTTCATATCTTTTGATACTTCGATTGGCGGTATACTTGGTCTTGTATATTTACTTGGAAGACTTTACAAAATGTCCCTTCATGTTTAGAACTCATATCCAGACATCATTATGTATGATCAAATGGAACTTATAGATCATATCATCCTAACATTCTTCCTTCTTGGGACATTCTTTTGCAAAGTGTCCTTTCTTATCACAACTGAAATATTGAGTTGTGAGATGTCCTTCTACTCTTTGCGGAAATGTTCTTTATTCTTTCTCTTCTTAGTATGAGTTGATAGGGATTTATTGTAATCTCTTCTTATTTTTCCATCAATCAATCGTGCATTCCTCTATATGTGATCTTCATACAAGAACAACTCTTTTGACTAAATTTGGAAGACCATTCAAAGTTGTAATTTATGCTTCTGCTTCTTTAACATTGGATTCAATGACTTCCAATTCATCCTTGAGATGAGATCTTCTTGTGAAGTAATCATTGAATGTTTCAGATATTGCACCTTCAAATTATTAAGTTGAGTCCTCAAGTTCATATTTATACATGTTGTTTATTTCATCGAACATATCCTTGGGAGTCTTCAAGGATGACACCTGTGAGATCCAATGGAGGAAGAAATACTCATCTATGTTTTGACTAGGTCCTTCTTGGCTTCGACTTCATCTTCGTCTAGATATGTAGCTTCTTCTTAGACATTTTTTCTTCATGGAATGCTTCTTCAAGTATGATAAGCACTTTATAATTATATGATTATAAGTTCTCTACTCTTTCAAGATTGTCCTCAAGATTGGTACTATTTTTCGTCATGATAAAATATGAGAAACTCAAATGGAAATAGAGAGGATGGAACTTACCAGTGATATTGTTTAGAATATTTTGAAAGACTGCTTCTGGTGGACCTAGGGTTTGACATAGAAACCCTAATTTCTCAACTTAGGTATTGTTCAGATCTGATTGGATAGAAATATGCACGTCCTTAAGGCAAGTTAAGCAGCATACTTATTTTCCCAAAACTGAGGACAGAACTACAAAATATATGATTCCCTAGTTTTCTCCAGCAGTAGTGTTAGGTTAAAAAAATGAAAGTCCACAAAATAAGAAACTTCTTACATAGATAATTGTTCCCTCTTGGAGCGAATTTTATGGTCCTCCTTCTTCAACTGATTGGTGGAGGGAAGTGCCCGAAACAGGGAGCCCTATTTTTTCTCTGGTTTCTTCTATAGAAATGACTAATATTGTTTCTACTATATCTCTGAAATTATGTCTCCTCAAGGTATGAAACTTCATCCTGAGGTATTATCATCTATCTTCATTCTAACCCCACAGGTTATAGTAGAAATGGATTCTCCAAGTGGGACTTATGCGAGTTTTCCCAAGGTGACTTATTTCAGGACTGTTCAGCATTGCGAACTTGTATGGACTGCCACATGTCACTATTTTACCTTTGGGGTTTGGAACTTTTACCACGAAAACTATTTTCCATTCCCTATCTAGAAAATCTTGCTAAATTTCATTTGGAACTTCCTATCCCGAGATATAACAATTCTTCTAGGTCACATGTTTAAGGCGGAATCCTAGGAGAGGCTAGAACCTTGATTTGTAGGAATCATATCTCCTATATTATAGAGAATATGAGGCTGAAACTTTTAAACGGGGTACATAGGGAATTTATATTCGTCATGTAAAACTTTCAGCTCCTGATCCTTCTCCAATATATATATATATATATATATATATATATATATATATATATATATATAAAGGGAATGTACCAAAATTACTAGTTTTATTCTTTTAGGGTTTTCAAGCATGAAACCCTAATCTTCAATAGTTGTAGTTGTAGCATTGTTTCAGCTTCCCAAATACTTCTTTCAACTTGGCCCTGATACCATGTTAGATTTGTAATGGTTATTAAATATCTAAATCATTTAGCATCATAACATCATAACCATAAGCAATGGATCACTGAAAGAAAAACAAGTGCAACAGCACAAGAGACCACAAGAGAACACAAAGATTTTCCTCAGGAAAACCACAAGGGAGAAAGCCCCACAAAACTTCCTCAGTGTAGAATTCGACCAAGACAGTGTAAAACCCTAACAACAATAATAGTTGCTTATATTCCACACCAAAATCTCTCTCTCTACTTAACAGGGTCAACTTCTCTAACTGACTGGGCCCACTTGTACAACTGGACACCATAAATAACATTTATTATATGACACTTGGAATCTATTGCCCTGAATTATAATGGAGGGTTTATCTCATTAATTTTACATGACCAATTACATCAAGGATATCTCTGAATGGAGGAATAACATTTCTGAAGGAGAATACAACAAAAGTACAATAGAATATCTTCTGAAGTTACAATACTTTAACAAAATGTTGTTATAGAATTCTATAGATAAATCTTATCATGCTTCAACTTCATCTCATGGTGGAAATAGATAATACTACTATGCATCAAATATGTTTCTTTAAATTTGTCATGTTCTTGCACCTAAATTTGTCCTAGTTTATGTTTCCGCACACTTGCCGTTGTCATAGTGCCTATTTGGCACTAAAGGCTTATGAAATCTCTTCCATCTTTATTATGCGTCCTATCAATTTCCATACAAGCCCCAAAAACATCTTGCATATAATATAAAATTAAATTTAAGTATAGACTAAAAATAATCACTACCCAACTCTTTTTGTTGTTCCAAAAATGTTCATTGCCAAACACATGAATCTCCTATCAAAATGTAGATTGCCAACATATATGAATCACCTAGAAACAATTGGATTCTTAATATAATAATATTTCCAAGAAAAAGAATAAGAGGACAAAATATGTGGATATAGTACTGAATTTAGTCGTCCACGGATTGAAGCAGTTAATTTAAAATATAACATCTATCCCTTTTATTGTACTAGATTCAGGAATGAGCTTGAGTTTTGTAGGTTATAAATTTGATTGTTCTCTTTAAAATCAATCAAACATCACACCAAGGGTTATACTATCTTTTGAAGCTTCTTCTCTTGCAAAGAGACAATTATTGGCCTTGAGCAAAGGAATCCTTTGCTAAAGTTCAAGACTAGAGTCCTCTTTGTCTTGAGTAGTCTAGTGCATATCATATAGAGTAAATATGTCAAAGAAAGAAAACATGTTGCATTTAGACCGAAATTAACGTTAACATTAACATTTTATTTCTTCGGGTGATTGTATATTTTTAGGTATCTAAGAGGCCAAGTCTCGAGGAGCCAGTTGCAAAAATTGGGTTGATTTTATTTTCAAATGTCCCAAAAATTTTTATTGGACAGGCTTGAAGATGAGGTATAATCTATGTTTTGGATTCTTCGATATGAAATAATATACAATGTCTTTAGTGTAATTTGTAGTAATTTATCTTTAAGCAATGTGCAAATTGGTTGTATGTAGAATGACAAAGGAATATCAATATGGGGTTGAATAATTCATATAGTCTACTATGAGGCATTCAAATGAAAAGAATACCAAAATATTACCTTGTGAAAAATGTTGCAATGTTGCAGTACTAAAGTTGGAGTAAGTACAAGACCACTTGATGATTCATGGTATAATGAGTTCATATAAAATTTTATGTTTCCATGGAGAGAGGCCTCCTAATCAAGACTATATATTTGACAATGGCAAGAAATTCCAGGCAAATGAGATGCATGATTTACGTCGAGAAATTACACATGGTGATGAACACATAGTCAAACATCAATATGATAATAACAATTATGAGCTTGCAACATTTCTTAGAGATGATATTAAAGTTCCTGAGAATGACATTGATGATGATATAACCATGGTTAATGATGATATGGTTCAAATGGTGAATTATGTTTATCAATGTTTCAATGAAAATCCATATGTAATTTGTGAAATTGGCAAGGAAACATCAATATATGGATGAAATGAATGATTTCAATCAATATCAGAAGTTAATTGAATATTCCAAGACCTTATTGTACCCCGATCGCACTAGTTTCACTAATCTATCAGCCACTATGAAAGTGTACAACCTTAAACTAAAAAATGGATGGTCTGACACAAGTTTAATCCAATTGTTGAAGCCGCAAAGATAAATTATTCCTACAGAAAATACACTTCCATATTTTGCATATGTTGCAAAATGGTTGATTAAATCATTGGGTTTGTACTATGAAAGGATACATGCATTCCACAATTATTGAAATTTATATCGACGAATATATAAAAGTAAGCATGAATTCCCATCATGTCAAAAATCTAAATGGAAAGTTGATGCTCATTGTAGAAAGGTGCGTATAGGTGTGCTGACCAAAGTGATGAGGTATTTTCCCTATAGTACCAAGGTTGAAGAGAATGTATATGTATGATTTTGAACTCTTTTAAGTACATTATAGCATGCACATTCATGTACTACCAACCTACTCACAAATCATCTTATTTATTATTCTTAAGTATTGCAATGTATATCTTCTAGATCTACACTTTATCTCGCAGAAAATGAGGTGGTATCATGAGAATGTGAGTGAGGATGGAAAAATGGGCCACCCAATTTAGCCCAGTATGGAAAACCATAGATTCTAAATGGCCTAATTTTTCCAAGGATTCTTGCAATGTACGACTTGCAATGGCAGTGGATGGATTTAATCCTTTTGGAAACTTCAATAGGACATACAAAGTATGGCCATAAGTACTAGTCACATATAACCTTCTTCAATGGTTATGCATGAAAATGAAATTTTGTATGTTATCGTTGTTAATATATGGTCCCCAAGAAACCAGGAAACATCATAGATGTTTATTTCAAACCATTTGTAAATGAAATAAAGGTAACATGGGATGAAGGGGTAAGGACATATGATGTTCATTCAAGATCATTATTAATTATGAAGGTTGTATTAATGTGGGTAATCCATGACTTTATTGCTTATGGAAATATGGTTGGTTGCATGACTAAAGGATTTTTTGCATGTCCCATATGTGGAAGGAACATAGATTTAGAGTATCTCAAATTTAGTAGAAAGTGTGTGTACATGGGACATAGAAGATATCGTCCAGAAAATCAAAAGTGTCATTCTCAAAAAGGACCATTTAATGGGAATCCTGAGAACTGCATTGCACCTAAAATTGTACATGTGTCAAATATTTTTGCAGGAATAGAAGGATGGGAAGAGATTTGCAGCAAGAGTGAAAGTACAAAAAGAACGAGAAAATTTGTTAAGAAAAAAGGTGAAAATTCAAATAATGTCGTGTGGAAGAAAAGGCCAATTCTATTCAATATGTCATATTGGGAGGTATGTGCACACATTAACTTTAGTTAAGCCTATAATGTATGATGCTCGAAAGATTTTACTATGTTTAATTTGATTATATTGTTTAATTTTTCCTCCATATTATCATGTGTTCATTTTGATACACTTGGATGCATAAACTCATTGTGCACCACATTTTAGGTGTAATGCATGTAGACAAAAAGGTATGTGAAACTATTTTTGCAACCCTTTAGGATATAAAAAGAAAATAAAAGGGTGGAAAAAATATTGTGATGACTTACAATAGTTGGGTATAAGGAGGTGACTATGGCCTCAATAACAGGGGAAAAAAATATTTCTTCCACCTGCACCACACACTCTTTCAAAAAAAGAGAAAGGGACACTTTGTGTTGTTTTGTTCACATTAAAAGTTCATGATGGATGTAGTTAAAACCCTATAAATAATATATCTATAGAAGAGCTCAAGTTTCATAGTATTAAATCACATAATTTCCATGTTCTCATGCAACAAATCCTTCTAGTAGTAGTGCGCCATGTGTTACCAAAAGCAATCTGAAACACCATTTGTAGGATTTGCTTCATTTATAGTTGAATTTGTGCAAAATTTTTGGATCTAGCAGATCGTGAAAACTTACATGATGATGTCATGGAAACATTGTGCTTAATTGAAAAATATCCCCATCCCCCCTCATTCTTTGATATAATTATTGATTATACACCTAGTACGAGAGCTACGTTTTTGTGGCCCAGTCTCATATCGATGGATTTACCCTTTTTAAAGGTTACTGAAATTTTAATATGTTTACAAATCCACTTAAATTCCAACATATTATGTGTATCTAGTACATCACTATAAAATATTTATTCATACTTTTGATTTAACTACAGTTTTTGTGTGTTTTCTTTTGTAGGAACATGAAAGTTTTCAAAAGTTATTTGAAGAATAGGAATAGACCCAAACGGTGCATAGCTTAGAAAAATATTGTGGAAGAATACATAAAATTATGTGTTGGATATTTTGAATGTATGGAATATATTGGAAGCATTTCTAGTAGAAATGAGGCTTGGGATGATGACGAAGGAGAGATTGGTCAATATGGGAAGGCCTTATATAGTGGAACTTCTATTGAATTGGAAACCACTAGTTTGTTACAAGCCCGCAAGTGGGGCTTGCACAACATAGATGAAATTAAACCTTGGATAGAGTAAGTGATAAGCACAGCCTTATAAAATCCTTTTTTATTATAATCTATCAAATTATTTTTAAAAATATGTTTATTGACATTACTAGAAATTAGGATGCACTTGACGAAAATTACCAATAGAAACATCCAAACCCAAAAAGATGAATCCTTACTACAAAATCTCTACAAACAACAATTTTGGTGATTGATTAAGAAAATATGTAATGATGCATTAATTATATCATAATTATTTAATATTCATTGAACAATACTTATGATGTATGAAACTATGATTATTTTTATAATGTTTGAAATTGCATGGTTTTCTAACAACATTTAAAAATGTACAGGTGGAAGGAAAAGAAAATATATTTAATACCCTTAAATGGTTGGCACGTGTCCCAAGTAAATATGCAACTAAGTATTAGGGATGCTTAATCAATGTATTTATATTTCTTATTAAAATCATGGAGAATGTCAGGGACACCCAAAATAGTGGTGTGTGCATGGATGCACAAACATTAATGAGATCAAGTGCAAAGGACAAAAATCCTATGCATCACACGACAACATATTTTGGAGTGATCCAAGAAATAATCATATTGGACTGCTATTATGTGAATTATCCATTGTTCAAATGTGATTGGATAGATGTACACAAGAATAATGGAAGAAATTTGATGAAATTGGTTTCACTATAATGAATTTGAAGAGATGCTTAAGTAAAGGAAGAGTCAAGATGATCCATTTATTTTAGCATCACAAGCAAAACAAGTATGTTATGTACAAGATGTTGTAGAAAACAACTGGTATGTAGTTTTGGAATTCCCTCGAAAGGGACCAAGAAATAGTAATAAATATGAAGTGGGCTATCTAAATCTATCAAGCATTGTAGACTTTCAAGGTACAAAATGCAAAGATGATGAAGCTAAAGGTGATGGTGGCATGGATTATGTTTGACAATATTGTGAGGGAACATGGTTGGATGTTTATTATAAATAAGTACCATTCGTGATTTATTTATCCATTCTCTTTTAATTTGTATCTATGAAAAAATATATCTTAGATTCTTGCATTTAGATTTCATACGTATAATTTTTGTTTTGCTACTTTTTATGCCTGAATCTTATATGTTTTATGATATATCATTTTCAATTATTTTCCAATAGATATATTAAGTGTGGGGAATTGAGAGTGATGTGAGGGGGTGGAGGGGCCAGATGAGCTTCTACCTTCATGATGGTTGACCATGTTTAGTAGAGAATAAGTTATTCTTGAAACCAAGAGAGGCTCACTCAGGTATTCCCCTTTAGTCTTTTTATAGTCTCATACATGTTGATATGCCTATTTATTTACATAATTATCATTCAATCATATAAATGTGTCATTTTGTCGTGATTTATGGAGGTTTTCATAGTGGAAAGGAAACTAATGACAATGGATAGCATTCTCTAATGCATATATAAGTTATCCCATGATGGATTTGTCAATTACATATTTCATTGTTATTTCACTAATTATAACATGTTGATTTCTTCATTTAAGTAATTGTACTTGTCTATTTGTGTACCGATATTATTGAACATTTGTTGAAGGAAAAACAGTTGATCGCATGATAGTTATTTATCATGGGCAGGTAATCTAATGATAAATTTTGAAATTACTTAGTATAGCATATTTATTACAGCCATAAGTCTACTCATATAGCTTTAATATTTTATAAATTACCCAACCAAAATCAGCTACCTTTTGATGATAAATTTGCATATAAACAGCCCTAGAAACTACTCATCCATGATGCGATTAGAAGTTGAAAATATGATCTGAAAGTACACAAAGTATGGACAAAAAATATTACTCTATATATACATAAGAGTGAAGATACAAGTACATGCCAACATCTTATCATAGGCTGGTACAACATAGTCCTTTAAACTTGTCACAAGATAGACTCTCCAATTCTCTCCAAACCTTAGCTAGGGCATCCATCATCAATAGAAATCCCTAAATAGTGATACAATTCCACATCAACACCAACAAGTCCACTTTTGTTCTTTCACCAAGCATGCCTCACACAAGCTCTCCAAGCAAAGACATCCAACTCTTCTTCGAGTTTTTTTTGTCACATACATAATAAAATTATAATGGAACCGAATCAACCCATGCTCCTCAAGCCAATCCAATCCAAGCCAAGATTTCCCCTTCAAAGAAATATAGGCATTGACCCCATTAAAAGTTTACAAGTTTTGAGTGTTTAAATATATTTGAATGGACTTGGGGTTTGCATGGGGAAGAAATTAGATGCCACAATTTCATTTTCTTTTTGTATATAGTGGATAGTGGCAAAATATTTACAAATCACTACTAAGTGATGCATTTTGAATTTTGTAATGTTTAAAAGAGATTAAATAAATGACGAGATTTATAATTCTTGTTACCACTATCACGGCCTAAAACAACATTTTCCTTTCATTGTATAAACTAGGCGGAGTGAATGAAGAATTTTTGGAAGTTTGTTGTCTGTTCCAGTTTCCATGTATAATTGTATCTCTTTAATTACTCAAGCTTTCATTTAAGTGTATTATTTTATGTTACATATAGTAGATTCAAGCTTTTAGAATCATGAGCACATTCGATATACACGAAAGCAGTTGCTACAATTTCACGAAGTATGATTCATTACTTGCATTGTCAAAATTTCCGTATGAAGTTTTAACTTTAAGTTTTGACATATGTATCACAACTTGATTTAATAGTATGTACGGTAGGATGTACTATTTTTTTATTTATTTTTTTAAATAACAAAAACGGTTATATTTTGTATTAGAGAAGTGTTGCAACCATGCTAATCAATATAATAATATAGCAAAGAGGTATGTCACATATTCTATTGTGCAACACTTGAACAAAATCTTGAAAGATTGATTCACAAATAGTACCATCCTTTCCAGAGTATATTGAAAAACTTCTATTTGTATATTTCCTAAAAGGGACACCTAATATCAACTTGACATTGCAGAACTTAGAGGAAAAATATCTTTACTGAAAGACATGGTTGTTGTGTGCTTCATATTGATTAGAAAGCAACAGTTGGGATTCTTAGTTCTCCATGTCCACACCTACAGGCATTTGGTGGAGAAAAAATTCCTCCTAGAGATTCCCAAAACATTATCCCAATGACTTCCTTAGATTGGATGCAACATTGTGATCCCTTGTTTAGATTTGTGAACAATTGGTGAAGCAAGTTGCATTCAACTTCTAATGACTAGATTTTCCTCTTTTGTTGGACCAAGCTTTTCACTACAACTGTATGCTCATTGTTATGTGTTTCTTCTTGGCCAAGCAGTTTGATAGTAACACTGCAGATTGAATTCATGTTGTCATATCATGGTAGTATGTACTATCTATACAAGTTCTTGGCCTCATTCTTCTCGGTTTTATTTATTTATTGGGACAATTTACTGTAATGCATAATGATTTTGGTTTTTAAAATATTGATGGCAAGTATATATTTTCATCGAACAACAACTTTGCTAATGTATTTTTTAATCTTCTCTTAATATTTTGTTTCATTCGTAACATTATATGAATTAATTGTTTTTTAGATAATATCATGATCATAAATATTATTTGACATTAATATGTTAACAATAACCATTAATTATTATTTTTGAATATGTAGGCATCCATGAGAATACTTGATGAGATTCACAAGGCTATATAGGAAATAGAATCAGAGCTTGTCACTAATGACACAAGATGGGGTCATGGTGATTTTAATGTACATGTGATGATTGTATTATTTGGAACTTTCTATGGCTCTGTTTTATATTGAATAATGTACATATTGTTTGAGGTGTCATGAGGTCAATTTTATATCTTTATTAACAAACTAAAGGTTACAATTAAGAATGTTGTCTTGTAGTCTATTACACTTGTGATTGATGATCTAAATATTTTACTTTTTTGTATTACCTCCATTTTGGCTCTTAGAGTGTATCGGCTTGATATGTAAATATTGTAAATATGCGATGTATGATTCCTAGTGTGGAGCTCAATGACAAGGCCCGTATAATGAATGATCAGACTTTAAAAGGGAAATTATTTTATATTTTGTGAGCCATGTGCTAGAAAACCATGGGAAATTGTAAAAACATGTAAATATTTATAATGCAAATAAAATTCCAAGAGTTGGATATGGAAGAAACAAAATGAGGGGGTTGTATTTATCCACTAGGGAGAGGTAAGGAGTTGTGTGATTGAACCCTTTGTTTCCAAGTTTCATCTTGAGAACCCATATTGACTTCCCTTGTTGATATTCAATTATGTTGTAAGAAGGTAGCTGAGAAATTAGCTCATGAAATATTGGAGAATGGGAAACTCATAAATTCGTATGGTTGAGTATGGGCTTAGTTTACTTGACCAATGAGTAAATTTATCTCATGGGCATTCATTTTCCATCATCCCCATTCCATTGTGGAACAACCATACATCAATTCTTAGCATGCTTTGCATTCCAAGTAGTGAAAAATTGTAGAAATCGCAACCATGAAAGAAGTCACATTTTAGAGTATCAAAATGCCCAAAATTTGATGTAAGCAATGAAATCTAGTGGGGAATCCGTAGACATAAAACCTAGGGAAAATTTGAAAGTGTGGAAGGTTCGAAAATCCATAGGGAGACTCATATTTGGAATGTTGGAAGTTGAATTTAGTGATTGAGCATCACATGGCTAGATTTCAGAAAAATCCAAGAGTGGATTGAATTGGGGGAGAGATCAAAGGTCATAATTTCTTAATAAACCCAGTGAAGGAAATAATATGCGTATATTTAGCATCTTGTACCTTTCTATTCCCACCCTGAAGACCACTAGACAGAAGGGGCTCTTGAGAGACTGTGTAGTAGAGAAGGGGACCTTCCTTTTGTTGTATGTAGTAGGTATTGCGGGTCCCAAGGCTGGATGAGATAAATTGAGATGCATGTAGATCTATCGTTGAGCTCACTGGCTTAGTATTCTCTTTCAATGTCTACCTACATGCTTGAAAAACCCAGCGGTGTGTTGTCTTAGCATGAGTGTGTGTGCCTATGGTTATGAGTGAGTGTGTGTAGTTTCTCCTTAGTGGATACATAGCCCAACTTGGGCATGGCCTCTCAGCTGAAATAATATAGGTTGAAAAGATACCTACATTTGGGTGGAACATTGCTCTTCATAGCCAATTTCTTAGACAATTCCAATTAAAATATAAGAGTCTATTGTTATTTCTAAATATGTCATTTGTGTATTGTGGATTATTATTTAATTATGTTGAATTGAATGAGATGATCCAATTTGAATTGTTAAATTGAATGCCTATGAATAGCATGAAATAAGTTTATCTTTGTGCATGATTTTATTGTTATGCATGTGATCAACATGTTGGTAAATGCATGTTGTGTGAGCATTGATAAAGCTTAATTTTTGTGTGTATGTTTATTATGCATTTGCACACGCATTTAGATGCTAATGAATTTTGTAATATGTCCATGGGGTCAAAATTTAGCACCCCGTACATTGTTCATGTTCCCTCTATTGGTTGGTACGATGGGAGGAGAGGTGACATAGTGATATCTGAGCTAATGGTTGTAGCACTTGGGTTGAATGGGCCATAATTCACACCCATGGACAAAAAATCAGAAATGCGCATGGAGTGCTAACAAATTTTTTGGTCAAAATCATGGTTTAGTCTATGGATGGTGTTTCATAGAGCACATGAATTTAATATGTGTGTTACCAGCAAGCCCAACAATAGATTGAATTGAGGAGTCGGGAAAATGAAATCATGATCAAGGAATATGATTCACAACATAGCCTCAACTCGCACAGTGGATAATTGTGGTTAGGAAATTCATTGGTTAGGAATTGTATATCCACATGTTCAATTTTAAATAGAAACAACTCAAACAATAGCTTTTCAAAACCGCTTCCTTGGTGAGTCATTGCCACTTCTGAAAATGGAAAAATAATTTTTTTGGGAAAAATATGAGGTGGACCCGACCCGTTCCATGTGAAGAAAAGGGGTATGTCATGGACCCACCACGCCAAAGGGACGTGATGGTAGCCATTTCCGGAACCCACAAGAACTATAGAGAAAGTTCGTAGGCATAGTGGAGAATATGAACACAGAGGTCCATAGAAAGAATTCTACGGTAGTACTACGAAGAAGGTCCACAACGCAATGGATAAAATATCTACGAAGAAAAATATATTGTTCTCCATTGGTGCAACCAAGAGGAGTGGTCCATGTGAGTGGTGGAGAAAATTATATGAGCGCGATAGTGTAAAGGTCCACGCATTTTGTTGGTTAGAAGTGCCATGGGACAGTTGTTGTCAAACAGTTTTGACTTTCGACCTCTAACATCAGGATCGAAAAGTCAGAAGGGTTGTTGATATTGTGTTTTTACAGTGCCAACTTCCAAATTCCAACATCAGGATCGGTAGATTCGGGGTCAACACGTCGGTATCGGCAAAACAAAAAAGTCTACAGTGGTGATTCAAAAACAATGTAGAGCCCAAAAATTGTTTTGGTCATAACAGGATTAGTTTAGATTGAAATTTGATGAGACCTGTGGCATTGGTATTCCATTGACAAAGGTCACAGAAACATCAATAAGAGGCCTAATCTCATTTTGCTCTGATTTGACAAAAATTTCAAATTAGTGAGTTTTAAATAACTGTGTCGAGAGACTCGATGGGGTTCAGTGGATGAAATTGTTATGGTGTGGTCATGGACCAGGAATTCATCTAACTCGAGGATCTTACAACCAATTTCCAAAGGGTGTGAATCTAGGGTGTGAAAGAAGGGAAAAATATACTATTCGGGAGCACCTTTTGGTGATTTTGAAAATCTTATAGGTGGTAAAAGTGACCCTAGATGTCGACACCAAGAAAAATTTTGAATTCAATATTTTACCTACTCACTAAAATAGACAACTTTTGTTAAACGAAGTTTTTCCAGAATTGCTTAGTTTGGGAGATAGCCATTTTTGTCAAAAACTAAGTCTAGGAAAAAGTACAAAAGTGAAAAGTAGTCAAACCCAAAATTTCATAGAAGTTGATTGGAGCATTGAAATGGAGATATGAAAGTTGATTAGTGATCCTTGTTGTGTGTACGAATTTCTCCCGATAGAAAAAATATTCTAGTTCTTTCTATATTTTCTTCTGTAGGTGGCTAAAGTTGGTCTCCGAAAATAATTATAGTTGTAAAAAAAGTGTAGAATTGGGCAAAATCAGCATTTTTGGGAGGATGCAACTTTCAGCTTCTAAATCAAAATAAAGCATAGATATAGGAATTGAAAATATTATTCATAGGGGAATAGTGGTACACAGTCAGATTATGAATGAGGATTTCAGATGCAGTAGAGATTAGATTAGAAAAGTTCATGCAACCTTGTATTGACAAAAAATATTGTCAATAAGGGTAGTTTCCACAAATGCATAAATGGAACAAAATAACGAAGGAATTAAAAAGTTATGTTAATTAATCCATGAGATGCATTCTATTAAAAAAAAAATTGTGGTGTTTCCTACATTACTAATATGTCTAATAAATATCTTTATGATGCACATTGTTTTCAATTGATAAGCTTTGAATAGTCATGGAAAATGAAAACAAGTAGAGGCAAAGAACCTCCAAAATAAAATGGTAACCATGAATGGTTCTCAATGCCCCTATGAACATTATGAGGATTTCTTAGGTGAAAATATGTAAGAGGGAAATTCTAAGACATAATTAAATGAGAGGAGAGAGCATGTCACTCCCCAAAATTTGGTTGAAACAATGAGAAGATTTAATGGGAGCTTGATCAAGTCTATACAAGAGAAGAACTATATTAACGATGTTATCCTTCCAATCCTCATTGATATTCAGTAGAGAAATAATATGGCATCTAATCCAAGAAATGTTGGTCAAGAAAGAAGAAGTGCAAAGAGTCACTCTAGAAGCCGTGCTAGAAAGAGGACTCTAAGTCCAAGAAATCGTTCTTTGAGAAGGGAACGTAATATATATTTGTCAATAGATTCTTATAGCAGGTCATCTGATTCTTTAGGTTCTTAAAGTATCCCAAAGCATACTTCCAACATGTTTGAAAGAATAAGGAAATTTAAAATGGTTCCACAAGGAGAATTTAGAAAGGCAAGGCCTCCCACATTTGACTAAGAAAGTAAGATTTTTCAGGATGTTGAATAATGGATTAAGAGAAGTACCCATTTTCTAGGTATTATGATAACAAGAGAAAGGATTTCAATGAATTAAAATTGGGAGAAAAAACTATGGAAAAAATGTTCATAAATTTTTGGAACTATTGATATATGTGGATTATATCAAAGATGACAGGATCAAAATTCAAAGCTCCAAAGCAAAAGTGGATTCAAGCCTCCATTTATAAATCAGCCAAGAAATTTCCAACAAGGTCATCAAGCACGAAGTGGAATAAAAATAGTAGTAATAGTAGAGAAAGGGCCAAAAGGACCAATTCAATGTTGAGGATGCGGAGAGAACCACATGCTTAAATAGTGTTCACATCAAAGAGAGAACCCTCAATATTTTCATATCTTGGAATAAGTAGTTACAGTGGAAGATATGGCAAACCATCAAGCAAAGCATAATTTATGTAGCATTGGATAACCATCAAGCAAACCATCAATCAACAGTAGTGGAAGTTGAATATAATATTTCTAAGCAATCCATTCCCATTTTGATTGATCTAAGATCTACTCATAGTTATGTTTCTCCAAAAATGGATGAAATTTAATGTTCTCTTCAAAAAGTGAAGCATAATAAGTTATGTTGAGCTCAATTATCCACAAGAACAAAAATAAAAGTGAGTGAAGTAGTGATGGAATGCCCCATAGAGTTAAATTGATAAGTACACATTGCCTAGAATTGATGATTTGTTTGTTCAAATGAAGGAATCCAAAGTGATTTAGAAAATTGACTTGAAATATGGTTATCATCAACTGAGAAAAAAATAAGAAAGCATTCACAAGACAACTTTCCAAACAAGATATGGTCATTATGAGTTCATGGTGGTGTCGCCTGGTTTTACCAATGCACCTACCACATTCATGTGCCTCATGAATATTGTTTTAGAAAGTATTTGGATAAGTTTGTGTTGGTGTTTGTAGTGGGGATTTTGACCCTACTACATGCAAAATCACCTACCCTAGATCAGACGGATCTAAGGGTAGAGTTCATGGTGCAAGGAATTTCTCGACCTCGACTTACAACAAGAAATAACAATAAATTTATATTTTCATCTAACTAATGCAATAAATTAACAAAAAATACCTTTGAAATGGGCCACTGTAGTCGTTTGAGGAAATGGGATGTTGCCTCCCAAGATCCTGGTCTCTATTTTTCTCCAACAAAGCATTGTCACCAGAAAAGGGATTAACGGTTACACGGAGAGAACTCGACATGCAACGTGGGATAGTGTGGCAAAAGGATATGATGGACAAAACGTTCCATAAAATGTAAGGAATGTCAAAAATTTGTTGTGGGGAGACCTTCACAATGTATTTATAGGATGATCCAAGGTTTTCTAACCCATGGTATTTTATTGTGCATGGTATTTGTCCATGGTTTTCTAGCCATTCTCATTTTAGGGATTTTTTGTCCTTTCTGGAGAGAGTGGGGTTATGTTGTAATAAATGTTCAACTTCCTTGTATTTATGGGGGCAATAAATAATGTTTTGGACCATTTTTAAGGAATTTAGTTGTGAATATCAAAATGGAGGAAATAATGGTGGGATTATGATGTATAATTGTGGTTTGGACCGTATAGAGCTATGTGGAAAATTTTTGGTGTTAACAGATTGCCCCTGATGTGTGAGGGAAGGATCTCATTGTATGGTCGAAAAAAATCATAGGATCAAGGGAGAAGTGGTGACAACGGTCACTACTATATTTCAATCCAAAATCCGACGGTTTTTTCCGACGACGCGTGGATTTTTTATTTTAACAGTGCCAAAAATAAGGAAGATAAATTATTTTTTTTGAAATGGTGGTGATAAGCGTCGCTTAAGCGACGGCGCTAAAATTGATATT
>LPNX010216904.1:686552-751932 GCA_001517045.1 Pseudotsuga menziesii | reverse complement strand
GGACTTTTGTGGTGTTGTAAAGCTGTTGATGTAAATATCTTTCTCACAAATTAATATGGCTTTCAGCTTGCCTTCATATAATATGTATTTTATACCAGGAGAATCAGATCAAGTTCCGGATGTGCTAGATGTAGAATCAGCACAAGCAGGTAACCAACAATTTAGGGGACTACTAGGCCCTGTGGCACTACTTTGGGACATTGAGAATTTCCCTGTTCCTGGGGAAGTTTGTCCAGAGGATGTAGCAGGTAATATTAGGATGGCACTTGGGTTGCATCCTATGGTTAAAGGTGCTGTCACTATGCTCTCAGCATATGGAGATTTTAATAATTTTCCTCGAAGGCTGAGAGAAGGTTGTCAAAAGACTGGAGTCAACCTCATTGATGTTCCCAATGGAAGGAAAGATGCAGCAGATAAAGCCATTTTAGTAGATATGTTCTTATTTGCTCTTGATAATCCTCCTCCCTCTACTATTTTTTTAATTTCAGGAGATGTGGACTTTTCTCCTGCTTTGCACAAACTGGGGCAACGGGGCTATACAGTTGTGCTTGCTATTCCAGCTGGAGTGGGTGTCTCATCTGCACTACGCAATGCTGGTCGATTTTTTTGGGATTGGCCAAGTTTGGCTCGAGGGGAAGGCCTTGTTCCAGCAAAATCCTTATTGCCTCGAGCACCAGATTTTGCTGGTTATCACATTGGTTGTTTTTCAGGTGGTGATTATGATCCCAAAAATGAAGAAGCTCTTGTGTATAGAGGAGTCTCCCATAATGGATACAACATTGAAAATAATTCAAACCAAATTTATTATTTCATAAAAAATAGCAATAATGATATGGGAATGCATTCAAAGGAAACACAATATCCAGCTCCTGTTTCAATGGCTCTAGCTTTGTATCCAGGTAGATCTTCTACACTGCAAAGGAATCAAACAACTAGTGTCAATTCGTCTGTTCTTAATAAACCCATGCAGGCATTATCTGTAACAGATTTCGGTCAACATGGAATGCCTTCAAATGACACAATTGCAGGACACGCTTCGTATTTCTGGGTGCAACCTGGTGACATTCAAGGATTGAAGAGACAGATTGTCCACCTTGTCAATACATATGGAGGAAGTTTGCTTCTTACATGAAAGTTCATACTCAGATCTTCGATTTTGTTCTGTAACTCCATCAAATCCTCAGACTGGGTCAAAGCACCTTTAGATTTAGAGTCCATCAACAACTTGATAACAGAATCGTGATAGATATTAGCAGGAGACTTAGGATCCCTAGATAGAGAATCAGCAAACTTGTTGTACAATGAATTCCAGAACAAAGAAAGAGTTCGTGCCTTCAATTCCTCTCGTGCCATAATTTCATCTCTGGTGCTACCAGCCTGTTGATTGCTGAGTATAGATTCCAGCCTGTTGATTGCTACCAGCTCTGGTGGAATAATTAAGATAGACTACTGCTATGGCATAAAGAGAATTGTGAACCCCGGAAACAGAATTGAGCAAGTTTAAGGTCCCTGCAGACACAAATTTGAATAAGGTGTAAAGCATGAGAACTATTGACTTTTTGGCGCCTCCGAAGAGGGTGGGTTGATCAGTGGATTCACAAAATGCAGGAAGCATCAGCAGGTGGATTAGAATAAAGGTTCTCAAGCCTGATTCCGGTAACGTGTTCTGATTTTCAGCAGAATTTATAAAATTCCAAATAAGATACCTTGAAGTGATATTTTTATAACTGTTTGGTTATTGGAATATCCAATTCTGGTAGTCAGGCATGATGACCGGCACACTCCGCTCCATGTGGATCACCAACAGTGGATATTACATCAGCCATCACCGAATCGACCAGTCTTCACAGGTAAATTGCATGAAACCAAGGTAATGGAGGAAGTTTGCTTCTTACATGTGATTAGGAAGGAAGAACATACTGGAAAGTTAGACAAGGGAAAAGGAGTCCAAGAATTCATAGATTTGGGTGCTTGCAATGACTTACATGAAGACTTTGATGCATCTAGCATAGAAGCAAACGTGGCTTCATATTCAGATGAAGGTTCAGGCGATGAAATTGGAAGTGAACAAGATGAAGAAGATATGGAGACGATGAGCATTGCTTGAACAACGCCTTACCAAGACTGCACTACACATGCTTTTATATTTATTTTTTTTAAAACAGTCACAAGCGTCGCTTTTTCGACGCTTAGCCTTACAAACCGTCGCTTTTCCGACGCTTATAGCTGTCGCTCTTTCAACGCTTAGACTTAAACTCCGTCTCTTTTCCGACGCTTTTCGCTGTCGCTCTTTCGACGCTTAGACTTAAACTCCGTCGCTTTTTCGACGCTTTTCGCTGTCGCTCTTTCGACGCTTAGATTTAAACTCCGTCGCTTTTCCGACACTTCTTGCTGTCGCTTTTGCGACGTTGTTTCTTAATATCCGTCGCTTATCCGACGGCAAGAATGAGATTTTCTTAAAAAAATTTCACTACCGTCGAAGAAGAGCTGTCGCTTAACCGACGCTTATTTTTTAACCGACGGTTACTTAGGTGTCGCTTAACCGACGGGTAATCAGGTGTCGGAAAACCGACGCCATGTTTCCGACGCTTAAAAAAAATCAAAGTGTCGTACATGCGACAGGGAAGTGTCGAAAATCCGACATGACGGCCGTCGGATTTTTGGTCAAAATGTAGTAGTGGGTGGATCAACTAGAGGGAACCATGGAGGATTTGAAGTTTCCTCATTCAAATTGTAGTGACTTTGGATTTGTATTACTTCTCAAAAATGGATGAGGTACATATAATCTCAGACATATATATGGATGAGGTGGGAATACCCATGCTTGTATCAATGTCTCAATATACAAATGGGGATCAAGGCTCAAAATAATGGGATCTGATCAATACATACAACTAGAAGTACATGACGGTGGCCTAAGTGGGAGGCTAGACATAAATATAGATCTGAAGAAATGGTACATAGAAACAATGGCATTCTCATGGAATGCAATATCATAACAACTGGTGTTTTGTTGAATCTGAAGGTGTACACAAATGTATGGACTCAATGACTAAGAGTTAGAATATCTTAGGTACAATAAACAACATCAAATACTGTAGATACATGAAACCATGATATTGAGGGGCTTTCGAACATTGTCGCCAAAGAAGCCCAAAAATCACAAGGGACATGAAATTGTGTGGGTCCCAAAATAGACTTACTATTGTTCTAGAGTCGGGTGACAATTGGGTCTTCCACCAAATAATGAAGGAACCAATACCCTATATGAATCTCAATAGTGCAATAATAGAGCTGAAGTTGAGCAAATTAGATACAACCAACCCAAAATTCACTAAGGACTTCTTTCAAGTGGTCCAAGGAACTCATCAATGAGGTGGACAAAACTAAGATATAGGGACCTCTAGGTCTATCCTCTAGAATAGATGTGTTGATGTCGACATAGGGGCTCCTCCAACTACCAAGGCAATGAGGTTTCCTTGATAGAAGCGTGAGGGGGGGAACTAGAGATATGGAACAATAATGGGGTTGATACATTGAATGGGGAATGGGGGAAGGGAGTGCAAGGGGACTCAAACTTCCTTTGTTTAGAGTATAATGGAAGGCATGACTCGGAAGTTGATGATACTGACTCATAGGGAGGGAATCGTAGCTATGGAACTAGGGATATGACTGCAATGGCAGATACTTGGGGAAGTAATTGGACAAGTGATACCAAGAGAGACTCATTAGAGAGTACTCTAAACAAAGGCGACCCAATGGGGGGAATGATGCCACAATGGGAGACTATATGCAATATATGTGCAGGGAACCTAAAGGCACCATTTTGTCCTTATTCATAGTTTAAGGATCTCGAAGAAGGGATAAAAGTATGCTCAATATGATAATATCTCATGGATATTGTTCGAGCCTGAGATGGTAACTGCTCGATTTTGTTTTCATGTTTAGAGAGTCTAAAAATAGGAAGAAGACTCCAATGGGGTCTATTTTTTGTATAATAGTCTCCTGAGTCTGAAAAAGGCTAAAAGTGTACAAAGGAGAGATCTCCCAGTCGAAAGGGGAAGAGAGACTTATTTTCTGTAGGTAGTCTAACCAGGATGAAAAAGGTTAAACCTATACTGATTGGATGGTCATTCAAATAATTTTATGAGCATGAATGAAACCAAGTTTTCTAGGAAATATTTTCTTTATGAGGGCTAGAAAAGAGCTTAAATACAACCCATATGTGATATTTTGTATAATTTACAGTCCCAATGTCCAAAAAATCATAAAAGCATACATGGGGAATCATGGAAAGTGCTAGGATGGTATTTTTCTTTAAATAGTCTACGTAGTCCAAAAAAGGAGATAAAAAAGCCACATAGACACCCTTTCAAATACTTTAATGAGCGTGAAAGGAAGCAATCATTCTTGGCAATCTTTTCATTCTTTAAGGAGTCATAAAAGAGCTTAACAAAAATGTTGTAATGGTCAGTTATGCAAGGAGGAAGTGTTCAAAATGGGTGATGTTGTGAGCATGGATAATATGGATTAAAAAAATAGTGGAACACTAGTGGGGCCTCCTTGCAGGATGGTGAATGGTGTTAAAATAAGGCCAAGTTTGTAGTGTGGATGGAGTGGACGGATCGTGAACATGTACATACATAAGGGGTTCAATTTTCATGACAACACGCTGTTAATGTAATTGTAACTTCGGAATGTATTCACTTGTATTTCTTATCTATTGTAACCTGATGTTTATTCCAAGATGTTATTGTGTCATGTCATGCCCCAATGTTCCTATCGGGAGGATCTATAATGTAAACAAGTCATGTCAAGTCATTGTGGGTAACCTTCCTATTGTCTAAGGGTTAAAGTCCACGCAGCTCTGGGGCACTAGGGGTTATTAGACTCACCTAGTGAAGTCAGGCCTAGTAGGGTTTTATTCATGTCGGGAATTAGTATAAATAGAGAGGTGACCTCTTTATTTAACACACACTCATACTAACTCAGTTGTAGCGCATAGCCAAGGAAGAGAAAGACACTGGGGCAAGAGGAAAGAGCTTACTGTTGTTGGGAGATTGTCTTACTATTTTTGGGGTTCGCTTTGGTGCTGATTCTATCTCTAAGGAAGTTGCGGGGTTTTCTCCATTTATGGTTTCCCCGAGGAAGAAACATTGTGTTCATTGTCTCTTGTGTTTGGTTGTTGTGCTTGTTGTTCTCTCAGTTTAAATATCCTAATGTTATGCTAGCTTAATGTTAAAAATCTAACATGGTATCAGAGCTAACCTGAGAAAAAGACACTGTGCAGCTGCAAAAACTAGGGCTTCCTATTTTGTGGATCTCTCTCCACATATTTTCAGCAAAAGTAGGGTGGAATAACTCTCCTCCCTAGGGCACATCTTTCTATCGAAGCAGAATCCAATTATGAGGTTTTTCAGTTTTGGACCCGAAATTAGAGCTTTTCACAGAAGTGGAATTTTTTAGTGAGCCCAGGCCTGGATTGATCTCCTCCCCAAAATTGAAGTAAGGGATCAAATTCAAAGCATTTGGTTGGATAGAAATCTGGAAAAGCAAAATCATAATCTACTCTTGAACCAACAATGCAGGATTTCAGCTTCAAAATCCAGATCCGACATCTTGACCTGGTAAGATATAAATATTTTGTATTTCCATTTGAGGTTCTCAATTAAGATGTCTCATCATACCAAGATTGATGAAAATCTTAAGGGAGCTGATAACTTCCAATCTTAGAAGTATAGAATCTCCCCGGTCCTAGAAGAAAATGAGTTGGACTCCTATATCCATGAGGAGGTTCCAGTCCCAGAGGGAGATGAGACTAAGGCCTTACATAAGAATAAGTTGGTTATGGCAAAGAGGATCATTGCAGATTCTATCAAGGATCACCTCATTCCATAGGTGTCCTCCCTCAAGACACCTAAATCCATGTTTTATGCCCTAACCAAACTATTTGAAGGGAAGAACATCAATCGAAAGATGACTCTAAGGAACCAATTGAAGAATGTCAAGATCCAGAATGAGGAGACCATCCAGTCATACTTCACAAGGGTCTCCCAGATCAATGAACAACTAGAAGCTGTAGATGAAGAAGTGGAGAATGCAGAAATTGTGATGACAACATTGAATGGCCTCCCTAGGTCATGGGATTCTTTCATCCAAGGAATCTGTGCTAGAAAGAAGTTGGTCAAGTTCAGCAGACTATGGGAAGAATGCTCTCAAGAAGAAGCTCGGATAGCAGCTCAAGAAGAAATTATGGGAAATGAAGATCAAGCTCTCACAGTACACTCCAAGAGAGGAATAAGGGAAAAAAATCATCACCAAGGTAAGCATTCTCATCAGAAAGGTTCATCTAAACTCAGATGTTATACATGCGATGAAATAGGACACTTTGCTAGAAACTATCCCATGAATAAGAATGGATCCAAGAAGAAAAGGAACTCCAAAAGAAAACATCATGCTCACACTGCTGAGGATGATGATCCTCCAAGGAAGAGAGTAAAACAAGAAAGTGAAGATGAATATGTTCTGATATCCACACTCACAGGAACTGTCACTCATGGAAGCAAAGATTGGCTTATTGATAGTGGGGCTTCCAAACACATGACAGGTTTCAATGAATCCTTTTAGAAACTATATGAACATAATTCACCCCACAAGGTGAAACTTGGGGATGACTACCAATATCCCATAAAAGGTAGTGGTGAATCCTCCTACAAGATAGACTCTGGAAAGTATATAAAAATGAAGGATATCTTATTTGTACCAGGATTGAAGAAGAATCTTCTATCCATATCAGCATTGGATGCAAAAGGTATGAGGGTGGCATTTGTAGATGGCCAAGTCATCATGTGGCATAGAGGAAAGACTATTGAAGATGCAATAGTGATTGGAGAACAAGAAGGAGGCTTATACAAGCTGAAGGGCCATCTAGAACTATGGTCCATGACACAGTAGAGCCAAATGAACTATGGCATAGAAGGCTTGCACATGTGCATTACAGAGAACTACCACTTGCAAGCAAAGCTATTGAAGGTATTACAAAAATTCAAGCAAAACATGAAGGGGTCTGCAAAGGATGTGTGAAAGGAAAGAATACAAAGAAGACATTTCCAAGTAGCAAGAGCAAGGCAAAAGGAATCTTGGAAATCATCCACTGTGATGTATGCGGACCAATGTCATCAAGTTCATTGATGAATTTTCTAGGAAGAAATGGATTTACTTCATGAAGAACAAAGATGAAGTGTTCAGCAAGTTCAAGGAATTCAAAGCCTTGATCGAGAACCACACAGAAAATAAGATCAAGACCTTTCGATCAGATAATGGTGGAGAATTCACATCAAATTAATTCAAAGACTTATGCAAAGAATCAGGGATTAAGAGGGAGTTGTCCACTCCTTAGAATCCAAAACAGAATGGGGTTGCAGAAAGGAAGAATAGAACTATCATGGAAGCTGCAAGAGCAATGCTTCATGATCAAGATATTCCTATGCATCTATGGGAAGAAGCAGCTAGAACAACAGTGTATGTATAGAACCGTACTCCACACAGAGTATTTGAGAACAAGACTCCTGAAGAAGTCTTCTCCTACAAGAAACCAGAAGTCAACCATCTCAAAATATTCGGTTGTCCAGTGTACATACATATACCAAAAGAAAAGAGAACAAAACTAGATCCTTCGAGAAAGAAGGGTATATTTGTGGGATACTCTAAAAGCTCGAAGGATTACAGAATATACTTCCCAGGATACAAGAAGATCGACATCAGCATGGATGTAACATTTGATGAAGACACAACTTACAACAAATCTAGGAAGAGACTTGTTGAAGAACCTGAAGACTCAGAAGCTCCCAGAATTCATGATACAACCATGAATGAAGAAATTCAAGAAGAAGATCGAGAATTTGAAGAACCACAAAGACTTGTAAATCCACCTTAGGAGAAGAATCCTCACAAGAGGAAACCTGCTTGGGTACGAGAAATTATCCAAGGGGCAGAAAGATATGGGGCTCTAGAAGAGAATCACAGAGAAAGAAAGAGAACCAGATCCTGCTCCGGATATGTGGCCTTACTATGTGATGTTATCGATAAAGAACCTTCCAAATATGAAGAAGTGGCAGAACGGAAAGAATGGAAGGATGCTATGATCAAAGAGTATCAATCGATCATGAAGAATGATGTTTGGGATTTTGTCCCAAGATCAGAAGGGATGTCAATTGTAACTTCCAAATGGATCTACAAGATCAAGCATGCTGCAAATGGCAGCATAGACAAATATAAGGCAATATTTGTGGCTCGTGGCTTCTCATAGAAGGAAGGAATAGATTATGAAGAAACCTTTTCTCCTGTAGCCAGATACACTTCCATGAGATCGGTACTTGCTTTGGCTACAGTAATGAAATGGAAGATACACCAAATGGATGTCAAGACTGCTTTCTTGAATGGTGTAGTGGAAGAGGAAGTGTATGTAGAACATCCACTCAATTTTGAGACACATGACAGGGAGTTTCATGTATGCAGACTGAAGAAAGCCCTGTACGGTTTGAAACAGGAATCGAGGACATGGTACGGCAGAATTGACAGCTTTCTATCCAGTTTGGGATTTACCAAGAGTAAAGTGGATTCCAACCTTTACTACAAGGTTGATGATGGCAACCCAGTGATGCTCTTACTGTACGTAGATGATTTGTTTGTAACAGGTATGGATGGGTTGATTGCTGATACGAAGAGAAAGCTTGCTGGCGAGTTCAAAATGAAGGACTTGGGAATGATGCATTATTTTCTAGGCATGGAGGTGTGGTAGAATGCGGATGGAATCTCCCTCAGACAAGGGAATTATGCAGTAGAGATCCTAAAGAGGTTTGGGATGATGGACTGCAAGGCTATGGACACACCCATGGCATCGAACCTGAAGTTATTGAGTGATGCTTCATCAGAGACAGTTGATGCTACAATGTATCATCAGATGATTGGGTCCTTGATGTATCTGATGAACACAAGACCAGATATTTGTTTTGCTATGAACACCTTGAGCCAGTTCTTGACAGATCCAAGACATGTTCACTTGATTACTGCAAAGCATATTCTGAGGTACCTGAGGGGTACAATTGATTATGTGCTCAAGTATGAGGCAAATCAGAAGATTGACCTAGAGGGTTATGTTGATTCAGATTGGGTAGGCAGTGCCATCGATAGGAAGAGCACTTCAGGTTGTTGCTTTAGTATGGGATCAGGTGTGATCTCTTGGTTTAGCAGGAAGCAATTCTATGTGGCAATGAGTACAACTGAAGCAGAGTATGCCACATCTTGTTTAGCTAGTTGTGAGGCAATATGGTTGCGGAAGCTACTGTTCTATTTATTTGATCTCCAGATGGATGCTACTTGTATACATTGTGACAACTAGAGTTGCATGAAATCGTCAGAGAATCCAGTGTTCCATGACAAGTCGAAGCATATCAAGATCAAGTATCACTATATCAGGGATATGGTGCAGAGGGGAGAAGTGAAGCTCCAGTATGTTGCGACGAAGGAACAAATAGTTGATGTGTTGACAAAGCCATTGGCTTGGGTGAAGTTTGAGTACTTCAAGGAGAAGCTTGGTGTTCTCCAGGTCGAGGTTTCCTCCAAGGGGAAGTGATGAGACCCATAGCCATTCTGACATGGTGAGAGGATTGGTTCCTTCCATGGTCAGATTTAAGGGCTGAGCCATTCTGTCATGGTGAGAGGATTGGTTCCTTCCATGTCAGATATGAGTGATGAATCCATGATCCATTCTGACGAGTAGGTCAAATGTAAGGTCTGAGCCATTCTGTCATGGAGAGGATTGGTTCCTCCAGTGTCAAATATGAGTGCTAAGCCATTTTGAGGTGATTGTAGGATTGGTTCCTACATGATCAGAAGTAAGCATTGAATGCCATTCTGGGAATGGAGGCTCCTGGTCAGTTACCAGGTAGCTCAATCGAGGACTGGGGGCCATTCTGATATGATTGTAGGATTGGTTCCTACTTGATCAGATGTGAGTGCACACCCTTTCGAACATGCATGTTGGATTGGTTCCTAGTATGTGTAGGATGTAAGTGCAGATCCCTTTTGAACATGCGTGTTGGATTGGTTCCTCGCATGTGTCGGATGTAAGTGCAGAGCCCTTTTGAACATGCATGTTGGATTGGTTCCTCGCATGTGTCGGATGTAAGTGCAAATCCTTTTCGAACATGCATGTTGGATTGGTTCCTTGCATGTGTCGAATGTAAGTGCAAATCCTTTTTGAACATGTATGTTGGATCAGTTCCTCGCATGTGTCAAATATAAGTGCTGAGCCTTTTTGAACATGCATGTTGGATTGGTTCCTTGCATGTGTCAAATGTGAGTGTTGAGCCTTTCTGATGTGATTATAGGATTGGTTCCTATATGATCAGATGTGAGTGTTGGGCGTGCCTTTTTTATGAGTAGGTTAGATGTAAGTGTTGGGAGGTCCATTCTAACTTAAGTGTCAGATATAAGCGCTGAAGAAGACCTACATGGAGGCTAGGCCTACATCCAGCATGAAAAAGGGCTGGCTCTGTAGAAATTCCTATGACGAGAAGAATAACGAGATAGCACCTATGAAGATTCAGTGTTGATGATCCAGCAGAGATGATCTAGATCGAGGGAAGATCCAGATCCATAGATGATGATCCAGATTGAGGGATGATCCAGATCCAGTGATGATGATCCAGATCGAGTGATGATCCAGATCCAAAGATGAAGATGATGTGAAGATGAAGATGACTTGAAGACAAAGATAACTTGAAGATACAGATGATGAGATGATCTAGAGAAGAAGACCAGTGATGAAAATTGTGTCAAGAGAATACCTTCCTAGTTAAGAGGGAGTGTTAATGTAATTGTAACTTCAAAATGTATTCACTTGTATTTCTTATCCATTGTAACCCGATGTTTATTCTAAGATGTTCTTGTGTCATGTCATGCCTCGATGTTCCTATCGGGAGGATCTATAATGTAAACAAGTCATGTCAAGTCATTGTGGGTAACCCTCCTATTGTCTAAGGGTTAAAGTCCCCGCAGTTTTGGGGCACTAGGGTTATTAGACTCACCTAGTGAAGTCGGCCCTAGTAGTATTTTAGTCATGTCAAGAATTAGTATAAATAGAGAGGTGACCTCTCTATTTAACACACACTCATCCACACTCAGTTGTAGCGCATAGTTGAGGAATAGAAAGACATTGGGGAAAGAGGAAAGAGCTTACTGCTATTGGGAGATTGTCTTACTATTTTTGGGTTTCACTTTGGTGCTGATTCTATCTCTGAGGAAGTTGTGGGTTTTTCTCCATTTATGGTTTCCCTGAGGAAAAAATATTGTGTTCATTGTCTCTTGTGTTTGATTGCTGTGCTTGTTGTTCTCTCAGTTTAAAGATCCTAATGTTATGCTAGCTTAATGTTAAAAATATAACACACACATATCAAGGTAACTCTGAGAAATGGCCTAAACAAATATAATGAGAGCATGAGAATTGAGTCCCATAGGTGGATAGAGGGAATAAAACCAAACCCAGAGGTGTGAACGACGTCAAAAATGGACACCGGATGAATTTGTGGTGAACAAAAGAAGGAGTTGACCAAATGAAGGCCTATAAACAGGAGGGGCACATGACACATATTTTTTGCAATGTTTAGTTTTGAGTTGGAGTTGAGGGGTTGAGGGAAAAGATGTTGATTTCTTCTAATTTGACAGGAAGTTTTCCAATTTGTGAGTTGTAGGTAAGAGATATCACCTAGCATGTCATTTTCAGTGGTCTAGTTTTGAATTTTTCTCATTATAGCGGCCTCGTCCGAGCTCGAAGGGTTCACAGGGTCGGGTTGCACTTATCGAGGAAAAAGGAACGACCTAGGTCACACCTATTGGGTAGACAGCACGACCCGGTCACACATGTTGGGGAGACAAGCATGACCTAGGTCACACCTATTCAGGAGACAGGCGCGACCAAGTTCACACCTCTCAGGCATTTTTGTGCAACTTGGGTCACACAAAAAGGCCCAACATGCGTGACCTAGCATAGAATGGAAACTTTTGTTGAACTGGGTCTGATTGGGAATTTTCGGATGTGTAGGATTCCTTGAGTTGGATGGCGAGAGTGATACATTGGGGACCTCATAGATGAGGTGGAGGAATATGGGATTGTATAGTATACGCTTTCCTGATGTGGGCTACTGAAGTTCTTCTAGATCCCCCTAATGCATCCAGTAAAGATACTACTAAACAAGTTATTTAGCTTTTGGGATAGAGACTCGGAGTGTTTCATCATATAGGGTGAGTAGCTCAAGATCACCCTCTGAGACATGTAATTTATGACTGGCCTCCCACTGCTCGATGATATCTCATCGAAACTCCCAAGGGGGTACTAATGGATGACCTATGTGCTAGGAATTTCTATGCCATGTATTATGTGCATACATCATACATATTGGTGTGTGACATTGAGAGTCTAGAGACTTGGGAAGTGGAAGTGATGGTGCTGCAAATACTAGGATCAAAAGGTCCTCACAAGATCTCAGGAGGCCAGCTAGTGATGGTCAATACTATGTTGAGGGGAACCTACTATGGGTGGGCCTTAGATGTACTTGAAATTGGTTTAGTGTGGGATGAACCAAGATATCTTGGTGGATGGGGATTTATGCTTCCCATCCTTTCTGTGATCATTCTTCTTTGAGCGACTACCGACACTGTGACTGCATTTGGTGTTGCGCAATGGGGTACCTTGTGAGCCTCGCATGTGGGGATGGTGGGAGATGATGATCAGGTAGGTAGGTATATTAGTGAGATTCCATGGGCTGGGATGGAATACCGAGGAGATCCAGAGATGCCTCGACCTCCAAGACAGGTCTAGGGACCTAATGGTATGTATACATGAATCTTTGTAGTTTCAATCATATATAGGTTACTAGTATGGTGGTATCTATATCACATATGTGAGATATATTGATGACATACTGTGTGCATGGGAAGACGTGGGACCACACCCTCTAGTGAGGTACCAGCGATGGAAGGGTAGGGTGGAGGGGTTATATCCACTTGCTCACAGGAAGAGGAGGTGTTGGAGTGATACATTGGACTCATTGCGGCTAGACCTGGAGTGTATATTAGAGGGGGTCATCGACAATGGGTGGAAATAACTAGACTATGATCTGATTACCGCATGCTATAGAGATCCTCAAGAGTGTATCTCTTTGATGAGGAGGATCATGGTTGCTACTAAGTATGTTAGAGCGGTGACATAGGTGTGCGTGCCAATGGAGGAGGAGAGATCAGATGAGGACAAGGAAACTTAGGAGGACATGGAGTTAGAGGAGGATGACTTTGACTAGCAGCTTGTGATGTTTCCCCCAATGCATTTGAGCATGGGGAATTTCATATGATATGTATGATCAGACGAGAAAGCTTGTGGAGCTTCTCTTTTTGTATTGAGCATGATGATATGATATGAATGCACATGGATGCATATTTTTGTATTTTTATGGGATTTTATGAGTCTCTTGTTATGATTATGGCTATGCCTATATGATGTATATGACATACGTCTGTATGACTATATGATGATGCATGTTGGAGTTTATTTCCTATATGCGATGATTGATGTTCCACTCTAGAACATCATTAGCCATTTGTTTTGGTACACGATTAAGAATTCTATGAACATGCATGAATGAAATGGATTTGAAATGTCTAACCAAGTTTCTAGTGCAAAGGAAATTTCTAAAGAGGCAGGGACCGCATACTGGGTAGCAGTTATTCAACTGGGCGACAAACAACTGGGATTCTAAGAAGACATAAAGGTGACGAATATGCAAGGGAAGGGTGTTGGTAAAGAGACCAACAACACCAACATACTCAACCTAGTTATTGGTGGCAATACTAATGCATATTCCATTGATATGGATCAATTCATGTGACAGGAAATAAATTACCCACATAACCGAGGTGAGATTAGGATACCATCTACTTGGACCATCAACGAAACCAACATAGGAGGGAAAGGTAGGAGCCATTTGGAGAAACCAAAGAAACAAAATGTGAGACTAATGGTAAAAATGATGAAAAATAAGAAATAAAAGCTATGATAGAAGGGTATGCATGTTGGTCGACTTAGGAATAGAATCTCTTGAGGTAGAGCCCATTTCGAGGATTCTTCAAGAGGAAACCATTAGAGTCAGCGAGGAGGTATGCCCCCTTGCTGAGACAAGGATGGATGACATAAGGGACATACCACATGGATTCAAGCTTCCCTTTTCCATATTTATCATGGGATTTAGTCATAGATGAGGATGAGGTCCCCCTCGCTAAAGGAGAAAAAGTGGACGTGGGAGTCATATTGGGACTTCAACTGGGTCTTATCCACTTCGATCATTTGGAGAGAAGTACGATGGTCCTCATCAGTTTGTTCAAGCATAAGTAGGTGTTTTTCCAATGAAGAAGTATCATGTAGAAGTTCGACGACAAGGCGGAGGGATGGAATCTAGAATTCAATGGGAAGAACCGAATCCACACTGTGGACTAAGGAAATGGGTTAAAACTGGTGGCGGTTTTAGTCGATGTTCGGTAGGCCTATAGGGAGGAAAAAATTAAGTGGTGCCAATGGTTTTGAGGATCTTGTTCATAGCCTAAAATTTTCCATTTTCCTAAGGGTAATAAGCAGAGGAATACTGATGTTCAAATTTCAACATGGTGGAAAACTCTGTCCAAACAGCTTCCTTGAAGTGAGAACTGTGGTCTGAGACTAGCTAGAGGGGAACACTGAAACTAGCGATAACATGGTTGAAAAAGAAAAGTGTCATGGTTTCGTCCTTACAATTAAATGTTGGAATGGCTTAATCCCACTTGGTGAAGTAATCAATGGCCACAATGATGTATTTATGGCCACCGGTTGAAGGAGCGTTACAGGTCATGAAGTCAATCTCCCATTTGCAAAAGGGATTGACTAGGATGATAGGATGTAGCAATGTAGGATGTGTCCTTTCCTTTGGGGAAAAGANAATGTTTAACTGCATGAACACAATCAGAAAATATGGCGGGACAAAAATAACTGGTGCGAAGGATATTTTGAGCGGTAGCCAAACCAGAGAGGTGGCCACCACAGGATCCACTATGATATTGATTTAGGACATGTTTGGCTTCATTGTGTGTGAGGAAACAACCCAGTATGATGTGTAGACCGCGGTGGCACAAGACATCACCAATAAGGAGATATCAAGTAGCTTGGTGCCGGATGCGACGAGAATCTTCACAGCTTAAATGGGACCCGAATTTTTGTGTGCGTAAGTAAAGGAGGATTCCCCCATAACATGAGTCTTCTATAGAGATGATAAATAAGAATTCATCAAAGAGATTGATTGTGATAGGTGGAGAGGTAGATGACAATGGGAATTATGCCATCAAGGAAGTTAACGCCAAATCTTTGGTGCTTTTGGGTGTGACAAATTCCAAGTCATACTCTTGGAGAACGACAATCCACTTGGTGGCACGACCTTAGAAATGGAGGTGGATAAAGATATAATGGATGGGAGTGGAATCAGCCACAACTCGAGTGTGGCTCATGAGAATGTAGTGATGTAGCTTTTGTACCAAAAAAATTGATGGCAAGGGCCATTTTCTCTTCATGGGAGTAACATAAAGGTGGTACACAAATTTTTTAACTCATAAAATAGATCACATGCTCTTGATGAGAATCATCTTCTTGGGATAAGAATCCAATGATGGAATTGTTAGATGCTATCACATAGAGGATAAAATCCTTGGTGAAGTCGGGAGAATACAACAAGGGAGCGGAAGTCAGATCTTGTTTCAATGCATTGAAAGCAGCTTGCACTTTCTCATCCCATACAAAAGGAATGTTGGTATGGAGCAAGCATAAGAACCCATGGAATTTTGGTGCATAGTCTGGAATAAACCAGTGAAGGAAATTGGACTTTCCTTGAAGGCTCTACAATTGGTGAAAAGTACGTGGAGGGGGGAGATTCAGAATGTCTTGAAACTTCAAAGGATACATGGTAATTGTTGTTGTATTTGTAACTTCAGAATATATTATGATGTGTATTACTATTGTATATTGTTGTACCCTGATCGGATATGTGTGTTCCTCCTTTGGGGATGTCATCATTGTGTATGGTCACTAAGGTAAAACCTCCATCGTAATTCATGGAAATAGTCCCCAGGTTAAATAAAGTAAAATGTATTTATGAGTATTCTTAGGTAGGTTATCCCCAAAGGTAACCTGGTCGCCCTATTGGTTGAGTTAACAACTCAACGGAAGAATATAAATAGGGAGGCACCCTCCTCATTTGTCACACACTTCACTTGCTCTCTCATGTGCGCTTTAGGAGAGAGAGAAAGGGGAGGGACAGAGAGCTATTACAGACATATTCTTCTTGGATTATTCTATCTTATCATCTTATCTCTATTACAGAACTATTCTAAGGAAGTTTGCGGGATTTTCTCCTTTATGGTTTCCCCGATGAAAATCTTTGTGTCTTGTGTGTCTTGTGTATCTTGTGTATCTTTGATGTATTTTTGTTCTTTTTATTCTTTCATATAAATTTCCTAAGTAAAATAACTTAGAAAAACTAGCATCGTATCATATCCACTTTAAAAGAAGGAACTGTTTAGCTGAAATAAAGCTACGATGGTAGTTACTGGAAATTAGGGTTTCATGCTTGAAAACCCTAGAAGACTAAATATAGTCATCTTGGAACTTTCTATATAAATAGATATTGGAGAAGGCTTAGGATCCAAAAATTATACAGGACTAAGATGAAATATTGTTGCACCTTGTTTAAAAGTTTTGACCTCTTATTCGTTATACTTCAAGAGCTATGATTCCTCCAAATCAGGGTTCCATCCTCCTCTAGAATACAGTCATAAACAAGTGACCTAGGGAGAATTGCTATATCTTGGGCTAATAAGGTCCAAATGATATTTGAAATATTTTAATGGTAGGGAATTTACTTTAGTTTCTTTGGTTCTCTTTGTATACCCCGAATGTGAAGTAGTGACATGTGGAAGTCCGTACAATTTCGCTATGATGAATAGTCCTCAAAACAGTCACATTGGGAACTCGGCATAAGTCCCACTTGGAGAATCCAATTCTTCTATAACCTATGGGTTTGGAAAGAAGATGGACCAGGATACTTTAGTGTGAATCTTAAGACCATGAGGAATAGAAAATTCAAATATACAACAGAATCAATATCAGACAATTCTGCAGAAGAAATTGGAGAAAATAGGGTTTCTTGTTCCGGGAGCTTCCCACCATTGTTTTTAGAAAAGGATTACATTGGAAAACTCACCTTGAAGAGGTGCATATTTATATCTAATAAGAAGTGAGATTCCAAGTTTGGAAAATTAGGGTTTCTCTAACAAACCCTAGATCATCCAACTCTAGAACCAGGTCGGACACCTCAAATCGGTAATATCTAAATCTTTTCTATTTCCATTTGAGGTTCTCATTTCAAAATGAATTATCGCACCCAAATTGATGATAATATGGGTGTAGCTGACAACTTTGAGCATGGAAGTATATGACCTCCTTAATCCTTTAACAAAATGACTTGGATCAGTATATCAGTATGGAAGTTCTAAGAGCCTAAGGGAGATGAGGCTAGGTCTAAAGCTAAGAGAATCATTATAGATTCTATTAAGGATCATCTTGTTGGTGGGAGTTTTTGGGATAAGTTAGTTGTGCAACATCATGGATGCTGCGCAAGGTCAAAGAGATCCCACAAGGTGGCAAATGGTGTGCAAATCAGAAATAGAATACTTTATGTATTGTTGGTCATCTTTTGTAGTTTTTTACCACACTTTGTGGATAGTGGTCACTATTTTGTAGAAACTATTAAGATTTAGTTAGGAAGTTGGTTAAGTGGACCACCGATGTAAAGGCGCAAGCCTATAAGTAGATGTTGAATTGTAAATGTTAAGTATTATTAGTCTTCTTCTGCTGAGATTAGAGACTACTTTTCAAATTCTATTCGGTTGGTTGTCTTCTCATTTTTTAGAACAATGTTTGTGTGATCCGTGTGTGCAACATGAGGAACTATTTTGGGGAATTTTTGTTTTGATACGGAAGTTAATATGACATGACGAAGGTTGAGCATAATTATTGTCTTTTACTTTTTTCCCATTTTCTTGTTTTCTACGCTCCAAATGTGAATGTACTGTGTATTTGCGACATGGATTTGTAATTGATGCGATGTGTTTTTTCTTTAAATGATGGTATAATTCTAGATATACCTGCGCATCAATGTCTTTGTTGTGAATTAGTTATATTATTGAGATTTGTTGAAAGAATGCATAATTATGTTAATGCACGATATGAATGATGAGATCGTTAGAATAATGTTGTGTCACCAAGTAGAGACACATGGTCCTCCTCCATACTGGGGAAACTTGGTTTCACCAGCTCTCCCTCAAACATATTGAGTGAGACTTCATCTGCTTTGCAAGTTTTTTCAGACAGGGTAAAACCTGTCTGGTCCGGTGCTCAAGGAGATCACGGTGGTTTGGGTGTCGACAAAGAGAAAACCCCCATCGACTGAGTTATGCCAAGAAATGGTTATGTTGCCAAGACCTTAGTGTGAAGAGGGGGGAGGATATTTTGTGGCATCCGACAAAACTGGATATCCAAGATTGGTTTGACCAGAAAATACAAGAATTTGTTCAAAAGGAGAATTAGAACCCTGGACTGATGACATATTAGTGGCTAGAAGATTATATGCATGGCGGTCCTCACGAGTAATTTTGATCTGATGTTTTGATCATCCTATACGAGTGGTTGGCATGTTTGAAATATCGAAAGACTAATTTCCAAGGAGTCAAACTAACTTCCTGGACCCCGAAATTGATCCAAGAGTTGCAAGAGGAAGATAACATAGCATCAATGGCTATTGAAGTTTGGCTCGATAGTACCTTGGAAGGATACATTACTGAGTTCGCGATTGACACGACTAAGTCCTATAGTGAGGTAGAATGAGAGCTTTTCAACGGACTAAGAGGTAGGATCTTGTTGTCTTTGCAACTGTCCATTAAGATGCTTATGTGCAAAAATGGCATATTAAAGATGCACCTCAAGTAGTAAAGTCTTAGTTTGTGGAGTTTAAGGGAATCACGGAGACGAGATTTGGATGGAATGATAGGGGGTAGATGGATGGAAGTTACATTGGGACTATGAGAGAAGTTGAGGAAGGAAGTGGTATTACAAGAGGAGGAGAAAATTTTTGGCAAGAGAAGAGGCAGAGGACAGGAGAGGGTCTGCTACAACCAAAACGTGAAGCCGCAAAGGAAGACCACATAGGACAAAGTGACCCTACACCAATGAAGGAGATGACCAGGATACACCCGAGCCAGAGGAATGATTGACCCAGAGAAAAATGTACCCACACCTCCATGCACTGCACCACACTCAAGGAGGAACATGAGTTCAACACCACCATTTCCAACATGTCAACAACATTCTAATAGTAGCAGATCAGTGACTACATGAAGAAGGCTTGAGATGGAGATCAATGATGCAAAGTTACCTCTGTTCCATGGGAATGAGACTGAGGATCCTGAGCAGTATTGGCTCTTGTGTGAAGTGGTATGGACTGTCAAATAAACTATAAATGATGAGGTTAAGAAAGGTCAATTAGCGACGACCTTCAAGGTCGCAAACTGGATTGGTTCATGCACAATAGAATTTGAGCCCAAAATCCGATGGATGACATGTCTGAAATTCGACAGACACCTGTCAATTATTCAAAAAAATAATTTTTTTTTGTTGTCGGTGATATATCATCGGATATTTGAAGACATGTCAAACCCCATTGACTATTCGACAGAGTATGAGGCTCATGTTCCGAAGTCTTTCACCACTAAGTTGTCGAATTTTTGATTCCTAGGATGTCGAAAATACGACTTCTCCTTGTCAAAGGTTAGCCACTTCCTTTTGTAAAATTTTGGGCTTAGGTCATCGAATTTGGGAATATTACATTGTCAAATTTTTGACTCATCATTGTTGAATTTGTGACTCTTAGGTGTCGAATGATCTGCCTCTCCTTGTCATTTGTCTGACGACCATATTGTCATATTTTCAACTGTCATGAGTCGAATTTGTGATGATTACTTGTCAAATTTTCTACGACCTAGTTTTCAAATTTTCGACAAGCCCATGTAATGTCCGACGGAATCTCATTGGATCACTGTTGTCGGAGTTATGGTGACGTCATCGAAAGAGACTATTAGGAATCGAATTTGTGATAACCTAGTTATCAAATTTTTGATAGGCCTGTGTATTATCTGACAACATCCCATTGGGTCAATGTTGTCGGAGTTATTGCATCGTCGTCAGAAAAGGGCCACAGGACATCAAATAATCGACAGGATTATGTATATTAAAAAAAAAATCCAACAAGGGTGGGCCTCAACCCCTTAGATGACACAATAAACTTCATGGGAGAAATTTTCTAGGTATTTATGCTTCCAAGTGGAAGAATCAAATAATAAAATTTACTCTTTAAAACATAAACATGCAGAATCAAGGAAGGAACTAAAGGAAATCCCCTCTAGCATACAACTAGTGGTATCCAAAGGAAATATTCCATATTGAAATAAAGGGTTGAACAATCAGATAAAAACATATGGAGTGGACGACCAAGATTGTTGATAATCTAAGAAAATCTATTGAAAGGGAAGAATTGGTTGATAAAAGGAAAGATTATGTCAGGATCCAAGGAAAAATATTTGACAAATCATATCAAAAATCACATGAATTGAGGAAAAATATTGTTGTGTTAGAATGATATTCCAATGAATGGAAGACCATGTATGAAGACAAAATGATAGAAACCTTGTCATCAACTAAAGAAATCATTTGAACAAAAATATCTAATAATTTCCCTTCAAAAAGATCTCAACTTCATTTTTTTCTAGAATTTAATGCGGTTTATCAGGAGATCAATAATTTTTTGGTGAATAACCAAGAATCTAGATAGAGCATATATCAAACCACTAAGGTAGCAAAACAATGGTGAATTCTATAGCTATTGAATTTGAGAGTATTAGGTATCCATGATAGAACATTTGCTCACATGGATATAGAAAGTTGTATTAGCAAATTCACCACTTTAGAGATTATTAAGAATAAAGTGAAGGATATGGATGTATCAATTTTCCCCTTCTTCAAAACAATTGACAACATGGTTCAAAATGGTCTCCCATGAACATGGGATACCAATATGAAATTATATCACATGACAAAACACCGCAACCTAATGCAAGATTGGATGCATGAATCTCTTTAGAGATTATTAAGTATAAAGTGAAGGATATGGTATTCTAACAAGCAACAATAAGCTATAGATTATATCAGAAGGCCTAACCCTCCAACTTGGGTATTCATCAATTTTTCTTTCTTCTCAGATGTCATAGGAAATGTTTGTTCAGTCATGAATTCTACACATTGCAGAAAGTGATTATCTTGGCCTGAGGTAGGTATGTGAGACATAGTTTCTAGTATCAACATTGCATCCTTTCACTTAGCATGAGTCATCCAATCCGGATTATGGCTTTAAGTGAGTGACGATCAATTTTTTTCTTCCAGTTGGGTCCCAATGAAAATGACTATGCTTGATGTTATCTGTGAGAAAAAGACTTACTAAAGTCAGGGGAAATATCTATGGAGTTATTTTCTCTCCTTATTCTATCTCTATATCAAAACAAAGCGGTGATCATACCTTCGAGTTCAGATCTTAGTAAGGGTTAAAACATATCATTTTGTTGTTTTGGATGAGAATTGAGGTAATATCTAGCTAGTTATAAAGGAGCTTATTCATTTTATCAATCTTGGTATTCTATATGCTCTTCATGGACTCTGCCAGATTGTCCATGCTTTGTTTCATCTTATAAACAAAGAACTTGACTCACCCCTGTCTTCTTAGGTCTTCTATGCACATCATCATCCTCAGTGGAACTCATGGAAGCCGAGCGATTGAATTCAATGGATGTTTCTTCACAAATGTTATCCACATCATTATCCTCAGAATCCATCTCTTCTTCTTCCACTTCCTCTTCTTATTCATGGAGCTTCTTCCCACAATCCCTGTGCACAATGCGCTCAATGTGCCGATAGAACAAAAACCTGGAAGTCTCCTCGTGCAAATTGGCCTTGTTATAGGACTTCTTGAGAAGATTCCACTTGTATTTGCACTGGAATCCACTATAATTAGTGTTGCAGGAAGCATTAACAATATCGGTGATTTGGCCCCAATGGGGTTTCCCCAATCGACCCTGGCTAACCTTGAAGAACAAGTGTTCAAACTTGAGGAGCAAAACATCAATTGCGGTGTTGGGCCATAGCACCTCCTTCTAGGCTCTAGAGGACTCTGTCTTGTCTTCACACAGTCGATGTCAAGGGTCCCTGTCCATCTTCCTCATTTCTCTTAATCTATGCATAGTACAGGTTGAGGGTTCAAATGGCCCAAATAGTCTAGGTCCATGTTTAAATGGCCAAAAGTATTTCATTATGTTTTGTTTTTATTTGTTTTATGCTTATTTTTTATGTGTTTTTAGTAGGTATTAAAATTTTGTTTATTTTTTATGTTTATATATATATGTGTGTGTGTGTGTGTGTGTGTGTGTGTGTGTGTGTGTGTGTGGTAAAATGTGTAATCTAAAAATTCTACAATTTGGGTTGGAATAGGTAGAATTTTTTGGCACGGTTTTGAAAAAAATTGATCATAATTTTTAAAAATCCAGCATATAATTATCATTTTTTGGAATTTTTGGTTCTCTGGGGGTTTATGAGGGTGTTAAATCCATTAAATACAATATCAAGAAATTAATCGGGAGGCACAGAATAGGCATATTTCAACTAATGAGATGCAAAAGACTCTTACTCACTAAAACTTCAACTAAGTGTTGAAAGGGTCAAACGATGACGATTTTGGCCAAATGAAATATGATCATAATATGTTCAATAAGTTGAACAAAATGGTATAAAATTCAAGACATGATGATGCTTTTAACGAGAGATGACCAATATCCTAGACACGACACTAACTCGACTATCATGACGATGTAAAAGACATAACTTGGCAAACTTGTCGAAGGGGTTATACAAAAGTGTAAATGGAGAAATAAGACACAGATGTGATAAGAATATATCCTTAAACATGATTTTGTAGGCGGAATGATTTTACAAAAAATTTCATTAGGTTCTCCTCTGATGTCATATTTCAACACTTTAGAAACATGTCGATATAGCCGATACCCAACCTATATTATTTAAAGGGTATCAAGGGTCTCTATATTGATGAGAATAAAAAAGGATATAATTAACATATAGTTGGGTTGCATTAATTCAATTTTGTTAATATAGGGGCATGTAAATTAATATTATATATATGTTAGAATTTAGTAAAATGTACAAATTCATTGTCAAATTTGTAATTTTTTTCATTGTCAAAGTGACAACTAAAAATGACCAAATAAATGACTAATTGTTATGTGGTCATTTTTAATCTAGATATCCCGTGACCAAATTTGGTCATTTATCTTGGTCGTTTTTAGTTGGTTTTTATCCCATGACCAAAAGTGGTCATTTATCTTGGTCTTTTTTTTAGTTAGCTCACTTAAATTGATCAATTTTGGTCGTTTATCCCTTGAAAAAAATTGTGGTGACCAAAAGTTTTGGTCTCCTGGTCACTAATCTCTCATTTTCCACTAGTGTGGGTTCAATTGAGTTGAATCCTTTTTAACTAAGGTGTGCCTTATTTCTATAATTTGACCAATGGATTTACATTTTTTTTGCAAGATATTGTATTCATATACTCTCCTAGCAGCACAAAGTGACTAGTTTTAAGAAAACTCCACATCATTGGAAGAGTGGGATGTTACTTGTCAGCCTTGATTATACTTATGCATATCATCCAAGCCATAGTAGAACATGGGCATCTAAAATGTACGATGGATCCATTGATCCCTAACTCTATCAATTTAAAAGTGAGTCAACCAAGGAGAAAGGAGGAATTCGGAGTAGAATATAATCGACGCCCATTAATGTTTGGTTTGCTAGAATAACCAAGAATGTAATATAATATCAATAAAACTCGAGCATGTTCAGTCATTCTAGAACACTTGCACTGAATTCATATTTGATACACCATCATTGCACGTATATATCGTTAATACAGAAAAAAAAATGTGGTGAGATTAATAAAATATGTATATCCTTTAAAATCTATACGATATAACAAATTTTAGAGTATTATTGTAGAGAAGTGGCCCCATCCAAGCTTGCTCTAAACAACATAAGACCTTCTTCATATCTGGGATCACCATGCTTTACAACCACTTTAGTACCATCTTCTAGTTGTCCATGATAAACATTGTAGAAGCCACCAACAAAACAAAAATTGAAAAAACAACATATCTAGCCATGCAGTATGCTTCCTTTAACCATGAATTTATTTCCTTATGGAAATTAGTTCCTCACACAACTCCAAACATATAGAAATTCTTAGGCTACAACCTCTCCTCCTCTTGTGGTTGCTCCTGTACAAAACTTTAATGCCAATAGGAATCCATACGAGTCTACAACACATGCTTATTCATGTCTATAGTAGGAGTGACTAATTTATTTTCTCTTGTCTCTGTTTCTTCATTAGACGTGGCTTCCAATTTTCACACATAACTCTTTTCTCCCTAGCCATTGTCTTCTTCCTCTCATGGGATTTTTGTTAAGATCCAACTACTCCCACTCCATAACCTTCTAAATACCTATACAAATATTACTTGTTATTTGATACTTTTACCTACAAAAAATATTTTCCTAGAAGCTACTTAGTAGTGTGCTTAGGCATGAGGTCATGGGATGGACAAGGCATGAGACTAAGAGTTAATCAAGCTTTCAAAGGTAGCTTTATAATAAGGTATACTTTTTTATATGGATATATCCATAAGGAATATTAATATGACTATGAGTTTTCATGCCCAAACACATGAATTTTACAAAACTAATAGGGAGTGTAGGTAAAATCCTTTAGACATTACTTTTGTTTAGGTATTGAACCGGAGTTGGAATGGGAAAATATTGATTATGACGGTAAGGTATTATCCAATGGAAATATTGTTGTTTACCCTATCTGAAGGAGTTAGTTTGATCCCAAAGAAAACATGACAGTATGAATGTTTCTTTATATGAGGCAATGAATAGGTATATTTTAATGGATTGCCAATAGTAAGGTTTTGTGTGAGGAATTCATGTGTGAAATCCATTGTTGAAGTAATGGAATATGATGGATTGGAATACATGATCGATGTCCTATGTAATCCTATCTCTTTCTCTTTGATTCCGGCATATGAATGAATCCATAATACAATTCATGGCCTAGTAATGAAAACCAAGTAATTTGCACAAAAGTTTGTTGTTTGTATCCATTTTCTGAAGATGGTTATTTTTGTAGATCTCTGAGGCTTAAAGTATTTGATTTATTGTAATTTTCAAATACCTACATGAAGCTTTGGCAGGATCATGATAATTACATCAAGTATTGATGATGTTCTTCAAAGATATATATTAAACCCTTGGTCTAATGTGACCTAGATTTACTATCTTAGGGGATGGTGCAACCTTTGATTTTTCTGTTGTAATTCAAATATTTCCATATAAGTTTAGCTTAAAGGTTTCAGTCATATATTTTAAAGTTTCATCTAGTTCAATAAAATATGTTTTGGGTAGAAATTTTGGGGATAATGTTATAATTTTCTATTTTGGATTATTATGTTGGTTACTTATGCATGCTTTTGAGATTGTGGTTTTATTATGAACCTATATTCAAATTTGTTATTCTAGTTTCTGGTGATGATGTAAGGGTACACTTCCATTCCAGGTAGTTGAAATTTGATGTTGTCTCCTTTTGTTAGTTGCAATATTGAGCAAATATGTATGTACCATTCAAATTTTCTTTATGTTTTTCAATTTCTTGAGTCTTATAATTCCTATTGATGATATGATGACCATCCATGCTTGGTGGTATTAACTAGGATAGATTCCTTCAGCTCAAATTGTTATTGTATTTATGGGTCCTAATAATGCTACTTTCCAAAGCATGTTCTGACTAGATGTGTATTTGATTCACTGATTTTGCTTGAAGCATGAAAAATGCTAAAATACTTGAAACCAAAGTGAAAAATATCTAAATAAAAAAATTATAAAACAAATACTTTTATCTTCGTGTTGGTTCATAGAGATAAATTACTACATTTGGGGAAGTATAAGTCATTTTGAACAAACGAGGGGTGTTTTTAGTTGGAATTAATGGTCTGAACACATTGCAACTATTCAATCAACCTTGAAATGCTTAAAATGTGTAGATTTTTTTTGTGTGTGTTTCCTACAATGACACAAGATCAGGATTTCAATTAACAATGGAGTTATCTTCATAATAGAGGTATATCCACATAGGTCAAACAAAACAAAACAAAACAAATTGAAAAAAAAACACTTTACAATGAAAATATTACACAAAAGTTTGAAGATACTCCAACTCTTCTACCATGTCCACAACAATGTGTAGCCTCTAGTTCCAAGTTAGAACTCAAATCCCCAACACATGACCTTGTGCCATCGATCCAGTTTCTCAGCTACTCATTTTCCATGAACTCAAAGATGAGATACAAGTCTTGTTTTAAAATATTAAGTTTTAAGCCTGAACTTTAAGATCCAATGAAAGTAAAAATTCCTCATTTACTTTTCTCAAGAACTTTAAGGTCTGTGGGGAATTTAAGATGACAGATAAAGCATTGTGACAATCATTAAACTCAGCCTTAACCCTCCCCTTGACTGCTTCCATGTCTAATATTCACACCTCAGGAACAATATCCTATCTATAACACTGGGTAGATTACCAATAATAGTCGTTATAAAAAAAAAAACCGAACCTCAGCATCCTATTTGACAGAGGTCCCAACACAGTAAAATCCACTTAGAAATCCACAGACAAACCAAAAAGTATGCCAGCCTAGAACATGGTATCATGGACAACAGAAGAAATAAGAAATAAACATTACAGAAAAATCATAAAACAATGGGAAAACAACAAACTTAAAAGCACTTTATCCATTTGAGGACTAAGCCAAGGAAAAAAATATTGTCGTTCATTAAAAAAACACTACCAATTCCCATGAAGTGAAAGAAGAGAATTAATGGGCACACCTTGGAATCTCACTTTATCCATTTGAGGACTAAGCCAAGAGAAAAAATATTGTCGTTCATTAAAAAAACACTACCAATTCCCATGAAGTGAAAGAAGAGAATTAATGGGCACACCTTGGAATCTTCAACTCATTTATTATCTATGAATTCGACATGGGGGCACAATTTGGCATGATTAAATATCATATCTTCTTTTGTCTGCAAGAAGTATATTATATGCTTGTGATTTTCAAGGAACTTTGTGATCACACCCATCATTATCACAAGCATCAACTTCCTTAGAAACAATTCATATTGTCCCTAGTCCAATGGACACAAACATTAAAAGGTAAAATGAAACATGCATAGTATATATCAATCAGCATTACCACTATACACTATGTCAAAATAGTAAAGTGCATTGTAAACTTTCATCCTTTTAATACTTAGGAAAAGTTTTTCATGAAGAAAGGTACCTCAAAAGTTGAAATTAAGCATTAAAGTAAACACAATGATGGCTAAAGATCAGTTCTAAACTTTCTTCGAATTTGGTTTAAATTAGGATCACATATTTTTTAATTCCACATAATTCAATATCAGCATGATGAAGAGATGGTGTAGCCACATTTCTTAAGCATGCATTGATCTATTTGAAAATGGATATCCACTTCCTTTCATTTCATATTTACATGTACAAACTCCATCTCAAAGGAATTTCATTGTTAAAGAATGGTAAGAAGAAAGTATTTCCTTCACGGAGTTTACTCTTCTTAGAAAATTAGTTGTAGTTGGAAATTCCTGTATAAATTTTGACAGAGTTTTGTGCTTGCTATTGGGAAAATGAAGTAGAAGCCAAGTTGCATAGGTTTATTAATTTTTGAAATTATCATGCAGAATAGGGGTATCTGACTTCTGCATGCATCACAATAATAACTAGGATGTATGGCAACGTAAGAATCTTTGTTTCATCACAATAATAACTTGGATATATGGCAGCCTTCTTATCATAAAAATTGGGAATTTTTTTGGCATTTACGAAGGGTCATTCTCAGACTCATATTATGCAAAATTAGGTGGATTCTTGAAATTCATATCTCAAAAAACAATTATTGGCATAATAACAACTATAAAACATGAATTTCAGTCAATCCTAAGTCATGTTTGAACAATTTTGAATTCATTTGGGAATTGAATCCAAAGTTCTGGGAAATCCTTTGGGCATAAACAACCCTAGAAAAGGAAGATATGGGCATAATCTTAGCCCTACATAGTGGTAATGTTCAATAGTTACAACCCTTAAAGGAGGAGGATAGGGACTATTACATATCATGATACGAGGGTTTCATAGCTTATGGTCATCACTAAAAAATATGTAGAAGACTTATGGGTTTCTTTATTGGAGAATATGGTGTCAATCCAACCTAACGCAAAGGGGTTTTTTTTCTAATTTTTCGCTGAGTATGACATAGTGCACATTGTTTGTATGTTCCCTAGTTTATGGATGAAGCTTGCCTCTTTATGAATCCATAGCAACTTGGATTTAGTCAACCTATAGATTCATTAACAAAGATTTCATTTGGGTAGGAATTCCAATCTTTTGTTTGAATATTGGAATGGGACACCCTTATCACAATTGGTAACAATCTAGGAAAGTTTATTACTATGGATTTAGAAACAATAAGGAAGTATATTATATCTATGGATTGAATTTGAATTTACTTAGATTTAAGTTAAGGTATCCTTGGAACAATTATATTTGAGTGCCAAAATCATAGTTTGACATAACTTTTGGACTATAAAACCATACTATTTTTTTGCAAAATTTTCTTTGAGTGTGAGCTCATGGAGATTCCATGTTCAAAGACAAAAGTATCCCAAGTCAAAAAGTGGTCAAATAGTAACCCACATGGTAGAAGAAATATTTCCTTGGAGATTTAGTAAATGACTCCACTCCAACCCTTAAGGTGGGAATTGTGGACAATGATACAGATGCTTAAAGAGTCCTATATGCTACTATGAGTGCCCATGTTAACTTAGTAACTGAAAGGACAAAGGGGAGTTATAATTGGACGATTAAAATTAATAAAGGGGATCAATATCTTTAATCCAACTAGAAAATGCATTTTAATTAGTATTATTAGAAATACAACATTGCCCAATCAACATATTAGATGGACTACAATTTGAAAAAAAACTAGATCATAGTTAATAATGGAAGGATGAGAGATTTTTTTTATCACAAAAATGGTAAGATTCAATTAACAAAATCATCTACTAAGTAGAGACTATAAGTTTTTACATGTTGAAATCATCTGCTGATTTATACAAAAATATTCGAGAGCATCTAGAAGGAAATTAGAGTCCTTTATTCTCTTACTGTAACTAAGAATTCTATTGGTATATATTTCATAAAATATTCCTAATATTAGAAATATTTTGCAAAACATATGTAATACTTGCTAGATTGGGTATTGGTCACCTTTCAAGGATTTTTGGATTTTTAAGTTTCCACGATTCCTTGAGAGTCTGAATCTAAGAAGAAATGGTTGGATACATCAATAGCGCTAGTTGTATCTTCATAACAACACTAGATTCCCCAACAGAAAACCTTTTGTAGCAACAATTTGGCGTCACTTGAAGGTTCTAGAGATAAAGTATGTTGCAGGTGTCCTGAAATAACCCTATCATGGATTTGTAATAGATGTGGGAAGACTTGGAGAAGGATCTCATACCAATTTGTGAGAACCAACCTATTACAACATGTTGACGGGCATATATGACTATCCACGTAACGGGGAAGACAACCCAGACCGGGATCCTTAGAGCAGGTTCCAAGCTGTTTGGGATGGTTGTTTTCAACAGGTTTAAAGGCTCTGTTAGCCTGAAAGTCTAACTAATCTAAGTCTAAAAAATAAAACTAAAGCTATTACTTTGGTTAATTAAATCGAATGTACAAATCAAGCTAGTTAATCTACTTACTAATGAATTAGTAAGTTGATTAAATTAATCTATGAATCTAATCTATTTAATTAACTAGGCTTATAAATAATCAAAAACATGTTTAAATGAGTTATAAAATTTACATTATTGACAACTATACATCAATTACCAAGAATCAGAAAATAACCTGAATATGATTCAATGGTTGTTTTTTATAAAATAGTTTAAAAGAAACAACATGTAAATCAATTTATTCTAATCAAGAGCAATGCGAGAAATTAACCATGAAATCGATTTATGCTAATGGAACTACCGCATGAATACGCTTTGATAATATTTAAAGAAGTTTAAATATTAACAAAACCAGACATTAATGATTACAAATCATATAAACAACAATATCAATCGTCAGTTACACAACATGATACATCAGCAAAATCGAAACATGAAAATCGATAATTACATGAGAGATGTATATTTGTAAACTTCTGTAGAGAATTTTAACAAATATAAATAAATTATAAAAAGGAAATAACAGAACTAACAGATACCAAGAGTATATGCAATGTATACAAACAGTAAACATATATTAAGGTATCACCAGTTCAAAATATTGAGGCTGCAAATAGGTAGCTGTCCAAAGTCACAAATAAATCAAACCCAGTCTTGTCTTTTCCCTTCCATTAACTATCGACCCCTTAGCAGCAGTATTTCTGAGCTTTCAATAGAGAAATATCTTAATCTTTAATAGCATATAGTCTTCTTTCCCCAGCTCCAGCTCTTGATTTGATCTTCCAACATTGAAAAGGAAGTTCTTCAATGCTGTTGAGCATTTACAGAATTATTCAGGCAGCAATGTTTTGATCTGAGAGAGCAATCTCTCAGTCCAGTCCTCTTCCCCGTATAACAATCAAATTATTCTCTCATTAAATACACCATGATCAGAAGAAATCCAAACAAAATAAACTCTGCACAGGCGAATTTCTGGAAACAACCATTTCGTTGTCGGCTGCAATTGCCAAAATCGTGCTTAAAGGATCCTCGAAATCTCCTAGAATCCATCATTTTCTGGCGAAATCCTCCTCATTAAAGCTAAATGGGTCCGTTCTGAAGAAAACCCATGTGCCATATTTTTTAGATTTGTCTTCGTTTGTTCACAACGTGACTCAGAAAATCGCCTGTCAATTGGAAACGCGATTTTGTAACTGGCAACAATCCCGGCAGTTTGTTCATTTTCTGGAATGAATCTAATCACCTTGAATCTCTAAAACCACCTTCTATCTGGCTTAGTCATTGCAACAAACCTGATCTTCAAGAGATAACATAATTATCTACTCCTTATTTTATGAACCTGCATAAAAATGATCCAATCGCTCACACAAAGAGAGGCAATAAAAAAAATTAATAAAAGAACAGAATAATAAAATAGAAATAAATTTATCTCCTTTTCCCTCATTTTCATGAGATTTGTTTGTAAAATATTTACAACATAATCAATCGTGGCATCCAGAATCGATCTACCTTTATCATTTTTAACAGAAATATATTTTATCACCTAAAACCAGCGCAATCAGATGGAGAAAATCACTGTGAACTCTTCGTTGATCAGCATGCAACGTAAATAGGGTTTATGTCTTCATTGCTCATTAAAGAAATCGAAATTTTACGGCAGAAAATATGGCAATATCTTCCTCAAACTTAGTGATTTTAATTAATGGAATTATTATGAGGTGATTCTCATTAAAAGTTTGAATATATCACTGCAATCAAACAACTTGGTAACTATTTCTAACTTTCAGTTAGCTGGCGATCAAGTAAAAAATGATCTCAATGCATTGACATGAATCCAGTTGTAAATCCTTTTTTAAAACAAACATAACTAAATGTGAGAACATAATTTCGATCCACACGTGGCGTTGAACTCCATAAATCAAAGTGAGTTTATTCTTTTCAGTTATTGCACGTCAAAGTTTTGATGATATTCATTTTTTTGTGACAAATAGAATGATCTACCTTGAACTAAGAATGAAGCATTTTAATGTCGTGACAGACTTAAGTTGAAATAATCCAAACCCCAATCACCATTCTTTTTAAACGTTGAATGAATTATGATTTGCCTTTGGTAACGAATACATCATTTCTTCATTATATGGTTGTTTTTAAAATATGAAAAACAAATCCCATAACCCATAGTATTAACGTCGACCTTTACATGCAATAATAAAGATGACATATGAAGCCCATCATAAAGATCAAGATCAAATAAAAAGGTTGTGTTATGCGTAGATGAAAAGCGTTAAGAAAAATAATTCGAAGGAACTTTGGTAAGATGCCAAAAATATAATAATCAACCTTAAGCCTTATCAATATTCATGATAACAATATCACATAATAAAATCAAATGATAAATATTTGGATAAGATTTCAAGATTAAGTTATGAAAAATGATTAACATTAATCACTTGATTTTCAATGCAAATCCACTCAAAATGATAATTTCAAAGTAATGATTTTGTCAACTAATCCATAGTTCGCAAAGATTTCTTTTAAAAACATTGAATTTCATGTTTCAGTAGCTGCTGGAATGTCACCATTTCAGTAGCTGTCAATTCTTTAGTTTAATTATATGAAATTCAAACATTTCATCAAAACAAAATACAATTTTATTTGATGAAATAATGTTTTTTTTAAAGGCTGTTGGGTAGGGGTACAACAGATGGCGACTGACTGGGCGAAACAGTTATCTCTGTGAAAACATAAAATATGACTTATGTATGTAGCAAGAAAAGAAAAATTTTCTTTAACTCAGATTAGCATTTTCCTGAAGATAAAAGAACTATGCCTTATGATAAGACTAGATTTTAAACTAATACCAAATTCAATTCTTTTATCATTATCTAGAGATTACCTTCAAAAATGATACGAATTTTAAGTTTTTTCAGAAAACATAAAACTCCAAAAGAAATTAGTCCTGGGAAAGACAACGCAATTTTGATATTTGACCAGTTTTTAAAGATACGATCCCAATACTACAGTCATGACCCTCCTACCCGCAGGCGTCCATAGCCTCGAAAGGGTTGACTTTTAACCATACATTCTATCATTCTAGTCCCAAAATAAGATAAACACGAATATTTAGAACTTCTCAATTTATTAATGGGTAAGCTAAATTGGAACCTCTTCACGAGTGTGGGATGACCTTGGATTCTTTTAGATTTTTGTATATATAACATTTATGATTTGGAATCCAAGTATGCCACAGACAGAGCCCTCCTGCCTGCAGGCGTCCATAGCCTCGAAAGGGTACGCCTTTTAACCCATTCTTCCCAACGGCTTATATCCCAAGCTAACAAGTTTAAAGAAGGCTTCATATTCAGCATTTAAATGCTCATCTACAAGAGATTTGCATGTTTAACATGGGGGAATGTAATAGGAAACTCTTTATGAGTAAGATAGCGTAAAGGATCAATAGATAACTGATTTTACTATTAAATTGCAACTGCTTTCCCAAAACTGATTTCTAAATAAGTAATAGAATTCCTAGTAATGATGACTTCGATATCCATTCAATCCAACAATTTGAGGATAATGATAAAATAAACGAAATAAAGTGAAAGTTTTCATCTAGTAATTTTGTTTGTAACAGTTCAATTTCTTTTCTTTTATTTCTGAGATAAGAACAGATTTCTAAAAGTCTTGCTTTCTTCATGTTTTATATAATCAGATTCCAATTTCGTGGCATAAAAACATTCCAAGATTTGAATCATGTCTCCTGGTTTTGAAAAATCAAAAGAACCACAAAAATCAAGGGAAAAATGAAAACAACCAATATATACATGAGTTTTATTTGAGCAGACTACAAAAACAAAGGATTTCAAAATCTACGAGAAAACTCTTAGTAAAGAAAATGAAATTTTGAAATAAATCATACACACATAACACATGAATTAAATCAAGATCTCATCAAACAGAAAATAGGTTTAAAAAACATATGACTAATTACCAGCAAAAGAAAATGAGGGATTAAAATAGATTAACATGTTTTAATGTCTTTTATCCCTATTTTTTGTTTTTAAATTAAGTCAAAGTTGTTTTTCAATTATTGATGAGATGTCAATCCAATGTGTTTTATTCAGAAATCAAAGTAACGAAATAAATCTTAATGAGTATGCAGCTATAAAAATATGAAAGGTTCCTTCTTTTAATGAGACGATTAAAGAAAACAAGAGAAAGTAAAGAACTACTTCCCTGCTAATGATATCGTCATCTCATTCTTAAAATGATGTTGCCACAACTCCATATACCTACATTTATTCAAATGTAAACAAACATAAACCTAACCTAAGCTAATAAAATAAAATATATACAAACTAAGTAAAAGAAAATTTCCAATGAAGCCATCGTAATAACTTCAATCCTGCAAAATCAAACAAAATGATAATCAGCAATAAGAATTGAAGTATTTTGAAACCAAAAATAAATAAATCTGACTTACCATTCTGACTTTCAAAAAACAAAATCAATGCCATCTTACCGTTCCTTGGAAACTTCGCAAGAAAAGATCTCTCGAGCCAATCTGCAATCCTATCATAATATGTGTGATAGGATGGTAATGAGAGATATATATCGTGACAATCATGTGCTAAAGTTTTGTGCAAAGAATCATGTAAAAGAAACAATCCTTCCTGTAAGTTTTTCTCCCTATGAACATCATCTTGCAGACGAACACGTCGTTTAAAAAGATCATCAAATTAAAATCCAATTTTCTTAAATTCAAGTTCAAGAGTGTTCTCCGCCTTATGATTAATATCCTGATCAATTTGATGGGGATTAATTTTCTCATAATCAATAACTCGAGATGAACTAATGGAATCCAACAAGGTAAGTAAAAAAATCATCATTAATTGTTGTAAAATATAAATTGACTTTACCAGTTCCATATTGATTTTCAAACTCAAGTGACTGATCATGATAAGATTGTTGATCCAAGAATTTCGATGAATCATAGGAGATTTCTTCAAGTCTGCTTGTTTGAATATTTCCTAATTCCCAAGTATGTAATTGAAGAAATGTTTCATGGGAAGAAAGATTAATCTCTTCATTTTCTAAATGAAAATCATGATTGTATCGTACTGTATAAGATTGTGACAATGTGAAATTAAAATCATAAAAATATGAACTATGCATTGCCTCTTGATCAAAAATATCAGGGTACAAAGAAAAATATATTGAAGCATTAAGAGAATGAAATTCTTTTCGTGGATAAGAAAGATCATTACAGGAAAACTCTTCATCAAATAATTCCTCTTCAAAGGATAAGTCTATGGGTGATTTGGTTTCTTCTTCTAGGATAAACTGACTAATATCCATGACACGATCCACAGAAAAATCTGAACATAATAAGTGATTTGAGGTTTTACTATGTTCATCATAAGAATATAGATGTGGTAGAAAGTCATTGGATTCTTTATAATAAGAAAAATCAAGAACTAATGGAGATGTGATAAAATGATCAATGATAAGATCTCCACAAGATGAATCTCGAATCTCTTTAGCCAGACTAGAAGTTTTAGATTCAATTTCTTTTGTTTCTGAAATAGAAGTAGAAACATGACAATTTTCTTCATAAACTTCTTTCTCTTTCAACGAAGATATGGACATATCACAATTTGAAATATCATGTTCTTCAAAATCCACATCCGTCAAAGTGAAAAACGTTGTCAAACAAGATTGGTTTTCTTCCACTTCTAAATTTTCAGAATTTTCATGAAAAACTAAATCAAACTGTGAATGATCATTAAATAAAAATTCAGATTGATTAGCTTCTAAATCTTGTTCATTTGAAAGAATCAAATGATGAAACCATTCACCTAAACAAGAAATATCTTTCAAAGGAAACCTATAACAAAAATTAATACATCTATCAATGAAGTCTTCCACCGATTCATCATTGTCTTTCCTTAAATTTATTAATTCAGTGCACAAAATCATGAAATCATAATTCCCAAAAGAAACTAAGAATGCACTAATTAAATGCTCAAAAGAATGGATAGAAGCTACCGGCAAGGTTTCACACCATTTCTTGATTCGTCCTTCAAAAGTAAGAGTCAGGCATATGCACAGGACATCTTTATTAGTAATCTTGTGAAAGGTAAATTGATCAAGAAAATGTAAAACATGTTCATATGCAGATGTTACTTCCTCACCATTAAATTTGTTTTTTGTCAAGAGATTAACTATACTTACTGGAGTATCAACCATAATTTTTCGAGAAAAACATCTCCAACGAGAAAAACATCTCCAAATCGGAACAGAAGCCATTAATCAATAATATAGCTCCAGTAGACTAACTTGTCATCTACTGGCCCTCCTTCTAGCGCCAATGTTGATGGGCATATATGAATATGCACGTAACGGGGAAGACAACCCAGACCGAGATCCTTAGAGCAGGTTCCAAGCTGTTTGAGATGGTTGTTTCCGACAGGTTTAAAGGCTCTGTTAGCCTAAAAGTCTAACTAATCTAAGTCTAAAAAATAAAACTAAAGCTATTACTTTGGTTAATTAAATCGAATCTACAAATCAAGCTAGTTAATCTACTTACTAATGAATTAGTAAGTTGATTAAATTAATCTATGAATCAAATCTATTTAATTAACTAGGCTTATAAATAATCAAAAACATGTTTAAATGAGTTATAAAATTTACATTATTGACAACTATACATTAATTACCAAGAATCAGAAAATAACCTGAATATGATTCAATGGTTGTTTTTTATAAAATAGTTTAAAAGAAACAACATGTAAATCAATTTATTCTGATCAAGAGCAATGCGAGAAATTAACCATGAAATCGATTTATGCTAATGGAACTACCGCATGAATACGCTTTGATAATATTTAAAGAAGTTTAAATATTAACAAAACCAGACAGTAATGATTACAAATCATATAAACAACAATATCAATCGCCAGTTACACAACATGATACATCAGCAAAATCGAAACATGAAAATCGATAATTACATGAGAGATGTATATTTGTAAACTTCTGTAGAGAATTTTAACAAATATAAATCAATTATAAAAAGGAAATAACAGAACTAACAGATACCAAGAGTATATGCAATGTATACAAACAGTAAACATATATTAAGGTATCACCAGTTCAAAAGATTGAGGCTGCAAACAGGTAGCTGTCCAAAGTCACAAATAAATCAAACCCAGTCTTGTATTTTCCCTTCCATTAACTATCGACCCCTTACCAGCAGTATTTCTGAGCTTTCAAGAGAGAAATCTCTTAATCTTTAATAGCATATAGTCTGCTTTCCCCAGCTCCAGCTCTTGATTTGATCTTCCAACATTGAAAAGGAAGTTCTTCAATGTTGTTGAGCATTTACAGAATTATTCAGGCAGCAATGTTTTGATCTTAGAGAGCAATCTCTCAGTCCAGTCCTCTTCCCCGTCTAACAATCAAATTCTTTTCTCATTAAATACACCATGATCAGAAAAAATCCAAACAAAATAAACTCTGCATAGGCGAATTTCTGAAAACAACCATTTTGTTGCCGGCCGCAATTGCCAAAATCGTGCTCAAAGGATCCTCGAAATCTCCTAGAATCCATCATTTTCTGGTGAAATCCTCCTAATTAAAGCTAAATGGGTCCGTTCTGAAGAAAACCCATGTGCCAGATTTTTTAGATTTGTCTCCGTTTGTTCACAACGTGACTCAGAAAATCGCCTGTCAATTGAAAACACGATTTTGTAACTGGCAACAATCCCGGCAGTTTGTTCCTTTTCTGGAATGAATCTAATCACCTTGAATCTCTACAACCACCTTCTATCTGGCTTATTCATCGCAGCAAACCTGATCTTCAAGAGATAACATAATTATCTACTCCTTATTTTATGAACCTGCATAAAAATGATCCAATCGCTCACACAAAGAGAGGCAATAAAAAAAATTAATAAAAGAACAGAATAATAAAATAGAAATAAATTTATCTCCTTTTCCCTCATTTTCATGAGATTTGTTTGTAAAATATTTACAACATAATCAATCGTGGCATCCAGAATCGATCTACCTTTATCATTTTTAACAGAAATATATTTTATCACCTAAAACCAGCGCAATCAGATGGAGAAAATCACTGTGAACTCTTCGTTGATCAGCATGCAGCGTAAATAGGGTTTATGTCTTCATTGCTCATTAAAGAAATCGAAATTTTACGGCAGAAAATATGGCAATATCTTCCTCAAACTTAGTGATTTTAATTAATGGCATTATTATGAGGTGATTCTCATTAAAAGTTTGAAGATATCACTGCAATCAAACAACTTGGTAACTATTTCTAACTTTCAGTTAGCTGGCGATCAAGTAAAAAATGATCTCAATGCGTTGACACGAATCCAGTTGTAAATCCTTTTTTAAAACAAACATAACTAAATGTGAGAACATAATTTCGATCCACACGTGGCGTTGAACTCCATAAATCAAAGTGGGTTTATTCTTTTCAGTTATTGCACGTCAAAGTTTTGATGATATTCATTTTTTGTGACAAATAGAATGATCTACCTTGAACTAAGAATGAAGCATTTTAATGTCGTGACAGACTTAAGTTGAAATAATCCAAACCCCAATCACCATTCTTTTTAAACGTTGAATTAATTATGATTTGTCTTTGGTAACGAATACGTCACTTCTTCATTATATGGTTGTTTTCAAAATATGAAAAACAAATCCCATAACCCATAGTATTAACGTCGACCTTTACATGCAATAATAAAGATGACATATGAAGCCCATCATAAAGATCAAGATCAAATAAAAAGGTTGTGTTATGCGTAGATGAAAAGCCTTAAGAAAAATAATTCGAAGGAACTTTGGTAAGATGCCAAAAATATAATAATCAACCTTAAGCCTTATCAATATTCATGATAACAATATCACATAATAAAATCAAATGATAAATATTTGGATAAGATTTCAAGATTAAGTTATGAAAAATGATTAACATTAATCACTTGATTTTCAATGCAAATCCACTCAAAATGATAATTTCAAAGTAATGATTTTGTCAACTAATCCATAGTTTGCAAAGATTTCTTTTAAAAACATTGAATTTCATGTTTCAGTAGCTACTGGAATGTCACCATTTCAGTAGCTGTCAATTCTTTAGTTTAATTATATGAAATTCAAACATTTCATCAAAACAAAATACAATTTTATTTGATGAAATAATGTTTTTTTTAAAGGTTGTTGGGTAGGGGCACAACACAACATAAAACCGACACATAGATCCAAAAGAAGTTGAGGATGATGATAAATGGACTAAGACAAATGGAAGCATATAAGAGTAGGATTTTTGTGTTAATGATAAAAAATAAGGAATCACATGATATCCATAATATTCCATTCGAATCTTGAAATGGTACTTTATAAATGAGGTGGACCAACATTTCAAAATTCATATTCACGTTCTATTTTTCTAGCCATCCTTTTTGAACTAATTGTTTTGGAACTTATTGTGGTCAAATTGATGACTCAAATTAGATTCCAAGATCATGAGGGAAGAGTTATTTAATTTCTTTTCATTTTATCCATTTCATTTATATATTAGCAGGCTCTACAACCCTTATGATACCCATTAGGTTTTCCATTGAATTGGAAGACAGGCAACTGAATAGTTGCACAAATATTTGGTATTCAACCCACATTTGCACAACTCATAGGATACGAAAAGTATGATCATGTAAAATTATTGCAAATATATCTAGTGAGCTAGCATCCACAAAGTTTGAAATCTTTCTTATCAATTGGTTGTGCAACTATGTAGCATGATTGTTTGGTGGGTAGTTGTGTAATGCATGGCTTGTCTATGTTTTGGTCATGAAACTTTGATGTGTTCCTATGTGATGGGAAACTATTTAGCGCATGGATTAAATTCATTTTAGCCACACAGCTATGGTAGTATGTACAACATGCAAGTAACTTGCATGATTATTTTTTGAAATAATGCACAACCTACATGAAAATTTGCTTTATGTCCACACACCCCACTTCTTTTTTTAGTTTTTTTGATTGTGTGGCAAGCTTATTTCTAGGATAGTAATGTCGATCTCTTGGAATGAGTAAGATTGTGTAAATATTTTGGAGGAGGAACAAACTAACCACATTACACATGATGATCTCACCTCCTATGGATTACTCAAATATTTATTACACTTAAAAGGGTCAAAGATCATCCATTATTTAGATGAAAATTAGGTTTTTTAGGCAGGTTTGGCTGTATTTATGTATAAACCATTTCTTGAAACTTCAACAGAAACCTATCAAGGTTCCAAACAACAAATATGAACAATTTAGAGGTCATAGTAGCATCAAATAATCTCTTGTTAGAGGTTTAGGGACTCTAGCTCTGAAAATAAACCTTGTTAAGAAATCTGGGCAATTTTGAAGTTCATGGTAGTATCAAAATTGTGGAAAATTTGACATGTAGCATCCTTTAAACAATCCTGTAGCAATGTATTAAAAATTAAAGACAGATTTTGGTGGTAGTTTTAATATATTATTTCATGTAGGATCTAGAAGATTAAAATTGTAATGATTTATTAGTATTGGTATCTTGAATTTTGAGTACTTTTGTGGCAACCTATATATAAAGATAAGATAAGATAATAACATTAATTTTTGACAAATGACCACAAAATTAGGTCAATGGGGCTGAGTGGTGAAAAGGGAATACAAGAACAAAGAAATGAATATTCACAAGAAACACTCTCTCTCATTGGGTTGGGATGGGGATTTCCCACTATAGATTGGTAAAGGAAATGCTATTTAGAAAATGTGCAGGGTTCAAGTCTCTTACCCCATGTTAAATTAGTTTTGTACTGCATCCAAAATGGATCTACTTAGTTACCATATTGATTTATGGATGCTCTAGAATGGAGAATTTGGAATTTGGGACTTATAGGGTGCACTTTGGATAAAATCCTAAAAAAATACGTCAAAATACAATAAGAAAATATATTTTGAAAAGTAAAGACACATTTCTATCATACTATAGTCCCATCCTAATCAAATTTATTTAGTTCCATTAATCAATCTAACTGATTGTACTATACTTTCAAGCTTCAGAATGATGCTAGACAAAAGGCTTAGGACACGACACAAAGGCTTAATTTTTTCTTAGCCTTTGATACCTAAAATTTATTTATGGAATAAGACCCACATTTCCTCTTTTAACATTCTAGAATTAATGAAAATACACAAAATAACTCTAATGCTACTACTAGAATGACATAAAGGAAAGGCTATATATATACATTATAAAATTACTCTCTTGGAATTATTGGCCTACAAATACATTAGATCTATTTTTAAAAATATTTGTGTTAAAATACTGTATTCTACAACTTACTAACTCATAAAAATTAGAAGTTTATTTTCCAAGTTATTCAATCATAGAAACAACTTGATAAATCAAACTAATTAAGTTAAGTTTATAGATCAGATAGAACAAAGTTACCCTGAATGTATGGTAATCATCATCAACAACTAAATGTGCATTTGTGCACCTGCATAAATACCCAATACATAGTTCAATCAAATAAAAGAAAACATAATTATACCTCGATTTGTGGAGCTTCACACTGTCTTCTTCTGCTTTCCCTTTCAAAACATCATTCAACATACTTCGGTTTTTTTCCTGTTGCAATAATTTCATTTTAGGACCCATCAAATACATATTTGTATGCTTATGAAAATAACAAAACCAATCTAAATAAATACAATACTATTACAATGTAGATTACAATACTATTCAACTATTCAAGTAAATTAATTGTTAATAATAGATCACCTGAGAAAACATGGAGAACCAAAAACACTATGTATAGAAGGCCACCGATCACATCAAAATACCATTTCTTGCCTCTTAACTATGAAAATGTTTCTCAACGCTATTTGTAACAAGTTCCAATGGAGGAGTCAAATATCAATAGTAAAATTTAAACACTACAATTATAGAAATAATTGTTTTTAATGTATTTTTCCATACCATTCATTGAGATCCTCTCTGTTTTGAGAATAATTTAATATTCTCTACTAAATAGGACCAACCATGTGAAGGTGGAAGCTCTTATGGCCCCTTCCCCCCCTCACATCACTTTCAATTCCCCAATCCAAATGCATCTACTTGCAAATAACAATTTACTACAAATTATTTCACTCGATAGCTGGAAGAATATTTCTTTAAATAATTATTTAAATCATTCATTAAACCATTCAATCATTCAAAAGCACATCTTCTGGAATCTTCTCATCAGTCTCCCTACTAGACTACTCGCAAGGTTGAACTTACGGCGAGGGGCTATGAATTTTTGCAATAATGTCAAAATGTTTCATTAATTTATTTTTATTTTTATAAATACAAGTAATTCAATTAAAAAAACATTACAAAGTTTTTTTTTTACCTGGAATGGGAACATCATCCGTGTTCATCATTATCCTGTATAGGCTCAACCTGTTCAGTGTTATCTGCATCTACATCCTCTGCATTTGAATTATGGAGAATTAGAATTAATATTCATCATCTACAATTATCTATACAAAATAGTAGCATTAATAAATTCATTACCAGGAATCGAAGCATGATATTCGCATGGTTGGTGTACATCCTTGACATTAACAAGATCATTAGTTTCCTGCTTAGAAAGGAATATAATTTATGTTCATTTTTTATAATGAATAAATTGCATGAGAATTAATAAATTATCATTAAATTATATAGTTTTTATATACCTGTGCATCAGATGGATCAACAAAAGATCGTGCAGTATGCCCAGACAAGCTTCTTCGGTGTTTAACAACGGTGTTAAATCCCTATTCGAAACCAAGCTTCATGTCTTCCTCAGTGGGCAATTCTTTGAATCGGTTGGCTTGCATATTTGCATGTCATTAATTTTACATTTTTTGCTAGAATCAAATGAAAAAAAATTTTCTATATATTATTTGGATGCATTATCGGGTTTTTGATACTTACATATCAGGCCGCCAAATTCAAATAACCACCAAGCCCAAGCTTGTTTTGACAAATTTTTTTCATTATTGCTTTGGTGTCCTTTGATGTGTCTGACATCCTAATCAAGTGTTGAATTATGTTAGTCGATGTTCCAAATTAGATATAAAAACTAATAATAATAAGGCTTACCATTACATTTTGGAATGTATTGCATACCTCCCTATTCCTGGTGATATCGTTCCTACTTTTCTCGGACCCTTCTGTTTTCCATCTTCCACTAGGGCTTTCCACTCCCTTGATGGAATCATTGGAGGGCTCTCATACCTAGGGTTCTTTTCTAGGTGAACCCTATACTGGTCTCGGACAATCTTCAGATGTTGTCCAGCGTTCTATAGGACCTTCAATGTATCGAAGGTATATTTTCCGAACAGACCAACCAAGCGATTAGTCAACTCATCCTTTAAAGTTTTTTTCGATCTGTCCCACCTTTTGCAGATGGTGGGCCCGAATATATCCAAGAAAAAATCATTTATATTTTATAAAATATATCATTTCTTGCAAAACAATAATGCCATCATTATTCAACATTAAAAAATATTATCGGTATATTAGTAATAAATTATAAAATCTAAATTGAACAATCTATAATCACTTGGAATCTTCTCTATCTTTATTGGAATGAGTTCATCGTTCACCAAAAATGTTGTCACTATTGAACCAGTGCTAGTGACACGAGAAGATCCAAGAAATGTTTCTTTAACATTAGTATCTAACCTTGCATCCACCCCTTCTTTTGCAGCATCTATTGTGGGTCGGCCAGCATCGGTTGCACCCTCTGCTAGCCTCGGGGGTGGTGTAGAGTGTGTTGTTGATAGTTCAGTTGACAAAAATGGAGCAGTATGTGTTGTACGTGAAGTGGTTTGGTAACTGGGACCAACAATGCCTTCACCACCAGTGTTAAACTGAATAATTTCCTGTAAATACAAACCATTGTATTATAAGTTCAATATCATATAAAATTAAAAATCGTAAAGTTCTAAATGAATTTACATTATTATTCCAGAACTTACTCTCAATTGTTGACATCTCTGGATCAACAATTGAATCTTTGATTTGATCTCTTATGTTTGTGGAACCGTCAATGACAATTCAATCAGTTCCTCATTTTATTTTTCCATGGTCTTCTGTAGCACCTTCAATGGGTCTACATACGTACTAATTTTCTTATCTTTCATCAACTAGTAGACATCAAACTGTAAAGAGTGTTTCATAAACCGAATCCCCTATCTGCAATAGAAATATATAAAACATTGCTTAGTCTTTGAAGCAAAAATCTACGAAAAAAAATTGTATTAACAAAAATTGTCTATCATGATAGATTCCTAGAATTACATCTACGCTTACCTAATTCCTAGACAAGGGTGTAGCATGATCAACAGCTGGGGACTTTCCCCAATCATCCACTTGTGAAAAAAGTATAGAACATTATCATAATGAACACAATATGTACAAACTCCAAAATACATAACAAAATAAACATTATGCTACATGTTTTATATGTGTACAATTTTGAAGTATTTAGAATGTAGAATTACATTTAGGTTTACATGTTGCCTCGAGGCTCTAGTCGTCTGATCAACAGCTGGGGACTTTCCCCGATCAACAACCTGAAAAAAAAGTAGACAACATTATCATAATGAACACATACATAAAAACGAAAAGATACATAACAAAATAAACATTATGCTACATGTTATACATGTGTACAATTTTACAATATTTAAAATGTAGAATTACATTCATGTTTACATGTTTCCCCGATGCTGCAATCGTCTGATCAATTGTCGGTTAGCTTCCGTAATCAACACTCTGCATGGAAAATAGATAATATTATATAAATGAACTGAATATACTATTGAGAATACATAACGATAGATCTGTTTATCCTTCCTAAATTTTTACAATGGCAATTTTGATGTATACCTGCCTCCTTGAGGCAGGTCTAATAACATCAACAACGAGGGAGGTGCCCTGGCTGAAAAAACCCTGCATAAAAAACATACTATAAATTATGACTTACCCCTCCAAAATAATCATTAAAACAACTTTAAAACATAACATTTTGATGTATACGTGTTGCCTCGCGGATCGTGTACTCCTCTCACCTTCTACTAGGGTGATGCACCCCCCATCACCTCCTTGCGAATTCAACATAGGAAATTTAATCAAAATTTATAATTATATGCTAACAAAAAAAAATAAAGATGTTAAAATAATTAATAAAAGGTTGGGTAAATTATTGGATGTACCGCATCCATACTAATCGTGTTTGTATCTACACGATTCAAAATGTAATTAATAAGCAGTTCTTCCCCAGTAGCTATTGATTTAATGGCACATACAGAGACATGGTTTCCTTCATGTGCCTTGAATATGAAGTTGGGTTTCTTAAGTGTAGACCCTGGTTGTGTACTATTTATAAACCCCACAATATTCTCAGTTATTTTTGGTCTTCTGTCAATGTACAATGTTGCTCCTTTATTTTGATCTTTGTCTTTCAGTTGTATATAATTTGCTGACAACCCATATCTATGCATACTTCATGTGTATTGGACACTGTATTGTACTAGGCGCATCAAATCATTGTAGTTGTAAGATGGTCCAACATACTCCATCAATTTTTTACATCTGTCGTATCCAACCTTTATGCCATCCATGCAAAACAACCCCAATCCATGTAATGACAGCGGTACAATTCTATATATCCTCTCATTCACACAAAAATCAGTGTTTACTTGAGAAATATTGCTAGGTACCCAATGTTTCACTAGGTGTTCGTATGTTAAGGGAACCTCGATATCTCCTATTGTCTCATCATCATAGGAACATGACCCTCCTCCTCTGAGAAAAAATTCCATGTGTTTATTGAATTTTCTTCTGATCTTATGACATCTAGTTGATATAGCCCTTGTAGACCTACCAAATGTCTCACTTTTCTCTAGCCTTCCCAAACTCCCCTCACTGGAGGAAGACAGGTCTGACAAATACCTGTTTGGTTCTACCTGCACCATGGCCGAAAAACAAATTGGCAAATAATATAAAAAATACCAGCAAAAAACTTGGAAATACTTATAAGCATGACATAATGGTGATATCATTATCCTAAATAATATCAATAATTCCCTAGTATAATAGTTCATCACATAGTCCTTTAACATGATATAGCTAACAAGTTGTTCCATAGAAAATGCTTCAGCCAATTTATCTCAAAATACAAACTATGTTTTTTACAATATTCTTAGGTGTACCTATTTTTATTTAGTTTGTTTCCTCACCCAAAAATATAAAAGACCCAGTTTACAAATATTCTGTAACTTTTTTTCAGAAGAAAAAGGGGTGTTCCTTGATATTCAATAGTGAATAAAAGGTAACTTTTATATAGTCCTAACAATAAGTCAGTCCATTAACGAGTGGAGATCATAAGTATAAAAAAAATTCTCAAGGGGAGGGACGGAACCCACAATCCCAAGATGACTGAAGTAGCAATACAACATGGATAACATAAGGAGCCCAAACAACTTTTCCAAGGAAGCATTGAGGGTGGAGAAAACACACCCCTGAGGGGATGAAAACAAACTCTATATCCCCAGCTAAAACAAGAAAGATGTTGATGTATCCCATAGTAGAAAGAACCAAAAAATACTATTCCACACAAAGCAAAAATTTCTTAAATTAATTGAATCATGCCTTCCTCAATGATTTCTCCTTCTAAAAGTTATGAGAAGGAGAGGAGGCCAACCTTCATATTCAATGCTTCCTTGGATAAACGGTCTGCACTCATATTGTGCTCCCTGTAGACATGTCTAAATTCATATAAACAAATTGAAGACGTTAGTAGTTGTTGATCCTAGCTTTGTTATCATTTTTGACAATTAAATTACTCATTCAAACATATGTTTTGTTATCTTTTTGCATATTTTATGTCACACAGATCATCATTTAGACCAAGGTATGTATGAATTTAAGGTTTATATAAAATCCATTTACTATTATTATTTTATTATTTTATTAATTAAAATTTACATTATTAAAGCACATTTGATATATTAATTGATTTGTATATTTGTTTACAGGTTATATAATCTCTTTGGGACAAATTAGCAACAAGCATGCATTCAGCTTGTCATTTGCACAACACGTCCAGCTTGTCATCTAGCTCACTGTGCGATATTTGTTGGTGTTTTTCCAGCTGTTAAAACATGTTATTATAGACCACAATCTTGAAGTGCACCAACAAACAGACATTTCGTTCGTCCTAGATCTGCGCCGAGCATATCCAACTCACGGTCCAACTCGCTGTTCAGCTTTCTGTCTATATCGCTAACCATACTGTGCACTATTGAGAATTGATTTTAGGCATTAAAACATGAAACAATTCTACAAACGACCTATTTTCCACACATATAGGTAATAAAGCCTGCTTCTAGATGATCCTCCAGCTTGCAGCCTCCTTCGTCGACACCTCAAAAAATAGTCCATGCGTTGGGTTGATGTATTAACTTGCGTTCTAGAAAATTCACCTATGCACTCTTTTTTGCTTGTCATCAGTCCACCTGCTACGCTAAGGAAGGATTTTCTTGCCACATCGTTCATGCTGAAGAGGGAGCTTGTGTTCCACATCACGCTGAAGAGAACCAGACTCGCGCTGAAGAAGGGGAGATCTTGTGTGTTGGCCTGTGATTAGTTAGACGCCTTTATGATCGACTAAATTTAGAGAGTAGTCGACCACTAAAGGGTCGAATTGCTCATCTCTGTAAACAACTACATATATCATCCGCTGCGTGAGAGCTCAGTTGAGTTCGCAGTTTTATCAGTTCATGCTTTGATTTGTTCTTAAGCACATTGTATTTCTGTTACATCATTTGAATAAAGAGTTATATGCTTTGTTGTTGACAATTTTGTTTGAGTACAAGTTAGCCAGGAAGCACCCCTGATTGCTGAGAGGGCCCCTCATCAACCAGAGGTTTCTTCCTTTTTCTTGTTTATTTCTTTTATCTTTTATGTTGTAGTTAGTTTTATTTCCAGTTAAGTTTTATCATTGCATTTACTTCCTGTAATGCATTTTATTTCCAGAATTAAATAACTATATTGTGCACATAGTTTTCTTTCCATTTGCTTTCAATCATTTTATTTCCAGTTTATTGTTCAGTATTTGCAATTAGATAGAATAGAATTTTAGTTCTCTTTATTTCCTTTCTGTTTCAAGTTTATGCAATTTAAATTTCAGTTTGTTTATTAACATGCAATGATTTCTTTATTTTCATGAATTTGTTTAATTTAATTTCGCTGTCGAATTTGCTTAATAAGTAGGTTTACTTATTACCTTTATGCATTAGATTTACATGTATACGAATTCAGCTGAAGATTAGCTCATTTAGGTTAATTTCTGTCATTTTAACTGTGCAAACTATCATTCGGACAGCCTGTTTAAACTATCATTCAGCCACCCCTTTCAGACCTATAGTTCAGTCTGTCATTCAATCCATAGTTTCGTTTTTAGTGTTTTTTATGTGTTTTGAGATTGTTTTTAGTTTTGTTTATTTAGTGTTTTGAAATATGCTTTGACTGTAATAGTTAAAGGATATGTTTATTTTATATTAAAGATAATTTGAATTGTTTTAGATTATTTATTAATCGTTACCTTATTTCTTTTCACCTTGAATATGTGTTAAGTTATTTTATGTTTTGTTTCTTGAGTTTGTTTCCGATTCTTTTTACTGATGTATTGTTTTGTGTTTATGCTTTTGTATTGATTTGTCCGTTTGCATGTAAAATTCAGTATTGTGTGTGTTATCTTTAGCATGTTTTTAGGTTATTCCATTTTCATTGTGTGATTACTGAAAGAGACTTGTATGATAGAATTCAAATATATTCCTATTAAGTTTTCTACTTGTTTCTGTCTATGAAGTTTTCTTTATTAAGTTTTCTAGTTGTTTCTTTTTATCAAGTTTTCTACTTGCTTATTAATTAAGTCTTCCTTGCATCCTAGATTCCTATTTGAAAATTTAGTTGTTGATAGTATCTTTTTCAGTTTAAAGTTATTTGATTATATATTAAATTGTCAATTATTTAGTTTAATATTTTGTTCTGGTTTAATTAATATAATAATTGAATCCTTAGGAGTTTGACTTGGTTTTTTCATTTTGAAAGATCTTTCGATATTTTGTTTGTTAAAATATTTACACGACACCCTCTACCTTAACATATATTTTGTAACAACTCTAAGCCTACCAACCCTAGTCGATAATTAAATATTAGGTGAATTAATCTAGACGTTATAACACACCCAACAATAGTATAGCATATATGTCAGATATCCGACGAAATGCATTACTTTCTCCAACCTCTATGGATGAGTTCACATTCTAAGAGCTTCTATCACTAGAAAATATGGCATGCTTTTGTCCATTGCAAACGTAATTTAGGTGCCATTATCTACTCTACTAGAGTATACAGGGATTTTGAGGGGTCGACCACATTATCATGAAATTGATGGTACAGGTGGGGGCTCTGTTAAAGAGATTGATCTTCTCTAGGAAATATTGAAATGAAAATATAAACATTGGCACTCAAGCATTGAAAGAAATGCATACCCAGTGTTGCTTTGGTGTTGTGAAGTGGGTATCATGTTGAATCTAGGGCTTTTGAATTTGACACCAATACGTGTATTTTTTATTTTGTGATACAAGGACATAATTAGAGCAATCATCATCATCATAGGTTTTCTCCTTGATGTGTGCTTATAACTCATCAATGTAAATTGCAAATAATCATCATGAGAAAACATGATGCAATATTCATCACGAGATCATGACCATGTACAATATCATCAGACATTTAACATGCATGGCAAGTCTTCCCACAAGTCTCTTCCATCCAAGATTGGATAGGTCTTGTATAAAGTTTAAACATAATCAACATGAGGGTGACAACATGCAAAATTATCAACAATATCTTCAAGAGAGAGATGTAGGCTCCTCCATAATCACAATATTCTCAGCTTGACACAAAGAAAAATGTTTAAACAAAGAAATGGAATTTTGCCTCAAGTTACATTGCTGGAAATGACTGATTTGTTTATCTTGTTGTTCAACAACATTTCCATAATGCAAAAACAAATATATGTGTACAAAACTAGATGAAATTTCCAAAATTTGAGATGGTGAAGATGGATGGGAAAATCAGCTACAAAACTTTGTTGTACTATCTCATTTCCATCCTAAAAAATGGCTCAAGAGGCGATCCTTTACCCACACATGCATCTAAAAATATAGGGTTTCTTGGCTGGATTTATTTTGTAATGACATCAAAATGAAACTGCCTCTAGTTACATTGTTGGAAATGACTGAATGTTTTCTAGTTGTTTCTTTTTATTAAGTTTTCTACTTGCTTATTAATTAAGTCTTCCTTGCATCCTATATTCCTATTTGAAAAGTTAGTTGTTTATAGTATCTTTTTCAGTTTAAAGTTATTTGATTATAGATTAAATTGTCAATTATTTAGTTTAATATTTTGTTCCAGTTTAATTAATTTAATAATTGAATTCTTAGGAGTTTGACTCGGTTTTTCATTTTGAAAGATCTTTCAATCTTTTGTTTGTTAAAATATTTACATGACACCCTCTACCTTCACATATATTTTGTATCAACTTTAAGCCTACCAACCCCAGTCGATAATTAAATATTAGGTGAATTAATATAGACGTTATAACACACCCAACATTTTGGCGCCATTGATGGGGAGTTGTTATGTAAGGTAAAATAGATAGAATTTGGTACGAAGCTTAGCAATAGGCTGGTGGCGAGAGAGCGGTAAGACCAGAGGTAAGAACCTGTGCATCTGTTATAACAAGCGCCCCCAAATCCAACAATAGTAGTAGCATAGGTTTTCTATAGTTTAAAGTTTTTCATGAGCAGACTTAGAGACTCTCAGGGTAGATTTGTTAAAATAGGAAAACTTATTGAAATTCCTACTAATTTTCACAGGGGACGTAATACCCCGACCACTAACTCAGTAGAAAGGTATCGAAAGACACGTAGGAAGTAGTTCTACCCAGAAACCTAAGGAGACTCTCTCAGGAGATATTACCAAGAAAGCCATAGAAGGAGAAGGAACCTTGGCAGGAGGTCCTAAGGACCCCATTTCTAAGGAAATTCAAGAGGATCGGCCACTAGAAATATCTAACCCTCCACTAGTCTTGAATCCAAATAATACAACTTTTTCACTAGTACGAGATCCAAATTTTGTTGAATTTGTTGATCCTTCCCAAGTAAAAGCTCTCTTTGGAAGCTTCATAGATCCAATTATCTCACAAATTGAAACATCCATGGTAGAACCTACTATCCCTCTAAGATTCAATAAAAACATGATTGATCAGAGGAAGATCTCTCCTGAAAAAGAACGTTGGGACACCCCATTATCACCTCGAAGGGATCCCCCTAGGTATATTTATGTTAAAAACCCAGCCTATATGGAGAGACGGGAACAAAACGAAGATCATCATGAAGTTATAAATGAAGAAGGAGAAGGGGAAAATCGAACTGAGGCTACCTTCGGGTTCCCTATTTTAGACACTATATAGGATGTAACTATGAAGAACATCCCTCCTTCCTCCTTACCTATTTTTTATGGAAAAAATAATGAGGACTCGGACACATTCTTGTTCGAGTTCGATATCCTTTGTAGGAGCTATAATTATCTACAAGACGCTCATAAATTAAAACTCTTTCCCGCTACACTAAAATATTCCTCATTAAAATGGTTCATGGGATTAGGTGAATTCACTATCAGGACTTGGGATGATATGAAAAACTCCTTGCGAAAATATCAAGAGTATTGCAAACCTAAGGACTCTCGACATGATATATTCAAGATACAACAACTTGAATACGAGAGCCTAGCATATTATCTCGAAAGGTTCGTTTATACATTACATAAATCAAAATATAATGACCTCCGAGAAGATGAAAAACATACACTTTTTCTTAAGGGGATCTCTGGGGACTTGTTAGAAAGTCTTAATCTCATGGAAGCTAGCGGTATCTCTCACAAAACCTTTGTACAAATCAGTTAGATGTGTAAAAATTATTCTAGAAGTAGGGGGGAAGTTGGGAAAAACTTTTGAGAGCCTTATTGTAGAAATGTAAGAGGGAATATTCCTAGTCTAGGTGGACTTACAAGGGTAGAGTTAGAAAACCTATTGGAGAATTTCAAAACTGATATATTAGGAGCAATGGTTTCTCAACTAGATTCTTTACAATCCAAGAAAAGGAAAGATGAAGAATGAGCAACGATGAGTATTTTTTTTCCAAGATGTAGGACTAAACATACCCAAAGGGAATGTCCATTAAACAACATCTCTGTATGTCACATCTGTATAGAAGAACATCCAACAAATAAATTCTCATCCTTGCCTGGGTTGCAAGCCATCAATAAGAGTGGGGATGTAGCTGAAACATCTAGGAGGCCTCCTTGGAAACCTAGGGACCAACTAACATATTATAACTTTCCACCGCGGCCTCCACTCTATTATCCCCCATATCAACCACCTCAACAATGGAACAATTCAAGTTAGCAGAATTTGCCACCCCAATACCCTCTTCCTCAATTTCCAAAACAACAATATTGGTCACAAAGATGGAGAGGAAAACCATATCCTCAGTCACAACCTATCGTTGCACCTAATCATCCTTATCCTTAGCATCAAACAAATTTCCAGCAAATTTCGCCTACATTCATACCTCCAGTTCCTTTTATCACACGGCGACCTCATCATTTCCAGAACATACATTTTCCTCGACCGACATTATTACCTGCACAACCGATACCTAACCCTAATAATAAACCAACTCAAGCTCTTAACAACATTGAGTTGCAAACTCTTCCATCGTATCTTATCTCGACTGTACCTATACATGAGATTCAATTGCGATCTGGAAGAGTTGTGAATGATAAACCCAAGTCATTAGTCATCATTCATGAAGCAAATGAAGAAGAAGAGGATTCAAATGAACCTGTGAATGATGCTATTTTGGAGGATGTGAACATTCCAAAGGTTCCAGTAGACACCCATCCTCTGTAAGAAACTATTCAAGAACAATGATTTCCTCCATTTCCAGAAAGACTAATAATAGAAAAACCTATAGTTGATCTGGAGTATAACATTTTGAATGAATTAAATAATATTTGTATCAGAATCCCTCTATTACAAGCCATCAAAGACATACCAATATACAGTAAGGTAATAAAGGAGCTATGTATTAAATGCCCAGGAAAGAAACAAAAGGACCCTCTCACAATTCATGTTATAGGAGAGATGTCTGAATGTATGACAGATCAGTCCCGTATTGCAAAATATACAAACCCAAGAGCCCCAGTAGTGACTGTAATTATAAACAACATCGCTATAGAAAATACATCGATTTATTTAGGATCTGCTATTAACATCATGACCATCGCAGTTTTAGAAGTTTTACAGTTAGGACAATTTCTCCGACCTACTCCTTCCATCCTAGAACTAGCAGACCATACGACGGTAAAACCCGCTAGAGTCCTGGATGACATTGTTGTATCAGTAACCTCATGGGAATACCCTGTCGACTTTATGGTCATGGAATCAAAGGATCCTTCTAAAGGGAATCCTATTATATTGGGAAGACCATGGTTAGCTACCGCAAATGCTTTTATAGGATGTAGGGATGGAGAGATGACTATTTCCAATGGGTTATCTACATAGAGACTTATTTTATACCCCCCAGCACAACCAATAACTGAAAATTCATGGGGGTTAAATTGTTCTTTCAGGGATGAAGACTTTGATGACATCTCCTTTCCTAGTGATTTCTCCTTGGCACTTCAAGAACAGACCACTGAGAATGTATTAAACCAGTTTGTTTCTTCAACAACCTGTACAAATTTCCCTCAATATTTTGCTTAATTCAATCAAATTTTTTGGAGACAAATTTCAATAGAATATGGCTCTCTCAATGTTTATGGATACACCTTGTGTCTTCATGATTGAAGAACATACAACAACCTATACCACACCTTACAAGGTTGTCCCTGAAAAACTTTTGCATATAAATGCAGGGTTAAGTGAAAACCAACAAGCAAAACTGCTTAAAGTCCTTAAAAAACAAACCGGAGCATTTGCATGGGAATACACCGATATGAAGGGTATACACCTTGACACCTGCATTTAGCATATTTATATGGATCCAAACTTTTCACCTATAAGGCAGCCGTAGAGGAGGATGAATCCTACTCTAAACGATATCGTAAAAGAAGAATTACAAAAACTCCTTACTACTGGTTTCATCTATCCTATTTCTGATAGTAAATGGGTATCTCCTTTAGTAGTAGTCCCAAATAAAGTCATAAGGAAATGGTGCATTTGTGTTGATTTTAGGGAGATAAACAAATCTACACTTAAAGACTACTTTCCTTTACCTTTTATTGATCAAGTGTTAGATACCCTGTCAGGTAAACACTATTTTTCCTTTCTTGATGGATATAGTGGTTACAACCATATTTTAATAGCACCAGAATATCAAGACAAGACCACTTTTACATGCCCTTGGGGAACATACACTTATCGCGTTTTTCCATTTGGCCTATGTAATGCACCTGCCACTTTTCAGCGAGCAGTCTTAGGAATCTTTTCTGATCTTATACATGACTGTGTGGAGGTATACATGGATGATTTTATGGCCTATGGTAATACCTTTCAAGAATCCCTTGAAAACCTTGAGAAGGTCTTGATCCAATGTCAAGAAACAAATTTATCTCTTAGTTATGAAAAATGTAAAATGTTACTGACAGAAGGTATAGTTTTAGGACACCATGTTTGCTCCCAAGGAATTAAGGTAGATCCTGCTAAGATCGAATTCATTGCTGGCCTTCCCCCTCTGAAAACGTAAAAAGAGGTTAGAATCTTTCTTGGTCATGAAGGCTATTAGCACTGCTTTATTGAAAATTTCACTAAAATAGTTGCACCAATGTTTAAATTTCTTACAAAGCACATATAATTTCAGTGGATAGAATCTTGTCAGAATGATTTTGAAATCCTAAAAGCTAAAATATCAGTAAAACCAATACTCAGGGGTCCTGATTGGTCTCTTCCTTTTCACATATCCATCGATGTCTATGATACGGCCATAGGAGGAGTCCTCAGTCAAAAAGAGGGGCAAGCACCTTATGCCATTTATTTTATTAGTAAGAATTTGACTCCTTCTGAATTAAATTATACTAATACTGGAAAAAGAATTTTTGGCAGTAGTTTATTCTATTAATAAAATTCACCATTACATTACATGTTATGAAGTTTTTGTGCATACCGATCACTCTGCCATTATATTTCTAATGAATAAAACAATTACCAATGGTAGAGTGACTCGATGGCTTCTTTTATTGCAAGAATTTAACATTATTGTCATTGATCGACCTGGTAAAGAAAATCTAGTAGCAAATTTCCTTTCCCGTATTCAACATGAAGATGGATGGTACTAAACCAGTTGACAACACTTTTCCTCATGAGCATCTAATTGTTGTATTTGTTCATACCCCTTGGTTCGCAGATATTGCCAATTATTTAGCAACTGGGAAATTGCCAAACCATTTGTCTCCACATGAGAAGCATCGTATTATAGTTCAGAGTTCCAATTATTCTTGGGTAGATAATGATCTCTTCCGCACTGGTCCAGATATTATTATTTGACGATGCATGCAAGAGGATGAAATAATAGACATCCTCCATGCATGCCATGATGGACCATGTGGAGGACATTTTTTTGATAAGAGGACGGCATACAAAGTCTTACATTCTATTTATTATTGGCCAAGCATTTTTAAAGATGTTGCCAAATATGTCAAAGGATGTGATAGTTTCCAAAGAATGGGTAGACCTACGTCATTTGATCAGATGCCCTTACAACCCCAATTTATGATTGAACCCTTTGAGAAATGGGCTCTTGATTTTATAGGACCAATTTCTCCCATGTCTCGTAAAAAGAAATATATCCTAGTTTGCATGGACTATGTCACCAAATTGGTAGAAGCTAAAGTATTGTTTAGAGCTATAGAGAAATCAGTGGTAGAATTCATATATGAAGAAATATTCACTCGGTTTGGTGTACCTAGATAAATTGTCACAGATCAAGGTACTCAATTTACTTCTAAATTAATAAAAGAACTTACTATGAAATATGGCATCTGACATTGAAAATCTTCACCTTATCACCCTCAGGATAATGGTTAGGTAGAATCAACTAATAAATTCATATAATCCATTTTAACCAAAACCATTCACTTACATCATAAGGATTGGGTAGATAGACTGCCAGAGGCTTTATGGGCCTATAGGATAACATGGAGAAACACTACCGAAGATACCCCCTATGAGTTAGTGTATGGAAAACAAGTCCTTTTACCTATTGAATTTCAAGTTAAAACCTTTCATATGGCAGCACAATTAGGCATGAATTTGGATGAAGCACAGAAAAAACAAATATTGCAGATTAATGAGTTAGACGAGACTAGACAAGATGCACTCCAAAGAAGCATGCTAATACAAAATCAATGAAAGACATGACATGATAAATTTATTAAGAAAAAGCAGTTTAACTGGAGATTGGGAACTACTATTTGACTCACGGTTTAAAAATTTCAAAGGAAATTTAACTACCCATTGGATGGGCCCATACGAATAAGTTACATCTTTTGACAATGGGTCACTAAAAATTAAAATGATTCATGGCTCATAAATTACCTTTGTAGTAAATGGACATAGACTTGGACTTTATCATAAACCGACGTTTAAATAGGATTTTATACATAATGTTTTGCATCATAATGAAATGGAATTAGTCGAAGGGGAAGTTATTCCTCCTCCTCCTGGTCCTTGAAAGTATTTTGGGTTATTATCACTTGTATATATGCAAATATGTGCGTTCTTCAAATAAATAAAAGTCATTTCTAATAGATTGTTTACAAGGGACTCTTTTTCTTTTTATTATATATGTCTTCATGAATAAATTGAATCATCTAATAAGTGGTTTTGCAGTTTGATTACAAGTAATCTATCTCCATAAGCAGTTCATGGAGTATTACTTGGAAAAGGGAAGTATGTTAAAACACTCATCAAGTATCTTAACCTTTCTTGGGGATACTTTTGAAATTTGTAGCTTATGGTGAAAATTAAAATTTACAATCCTCGGTATATCATTCTTAACTAGCTCATCTATGATTCATATGGTTTTTGGTATTTTGATTCAGACATGTATATTTCTGATTTGTTTTTTTTGAACAGTTGCTTGACAGACCTACTTTCATTATCATATTTTTCACATTCTCATCTTACACCTATGGATTACTAGTTCATCTTATGATTATTATCAAAACTTGTCTCTCATGTATTTAAGTGATAATTCGAGAGTAAGTGGAATTTTTGTCTATGGGGAATATTACTTTTTATGAAGAAGAAGGACTATAAGGTTAAAGAATAGCTTTAAGTTATTCTCTTTTGACATGATCTATGGTTATGGCCATTATGAAATTACTATAAGTTTATTTTACAAAAATTGAATTATGTGTTTAGCAAATTTTAGCACACTCTAGTACCGATCGACTTCCATATATTTAATATCATTATACAAGGCAAACCCACTGGGGTACTGAACAGACTCGCTGGCAGCGGGTCAATGCTAAGTAAAAACTTAAAACACAGAAGCTCAATAAATGCAAGTAAACCCGTCGGGGTACTGAACAGGCTCGCTGGCAGCGAGACTATGCTTGCATGGTACCAAGGTAAACCCACAGTGGGGCAATACCTGGTGAAAGAGATTTGGTTAATGCACTACTATGCACATAGTTCGTAAAACAATGATAATATAAAGAAAAAAATTTAGAATTTATGAATAAACATGTCACGGCCAATTGTTTAACATGTCGTTTGAGAATGGTTGTAAGTTGGGTTTGACCTTGGCCATCTAATTCAACATATACCTAGGATGACATTATCCTAGAAATGGGACCCATAGACTGTAAATCCCACATACTCTGGGGTAAACTTAAAAATTCTGTGATGACAGGATATCTTTAAAATATGGCATAAATGACTAGCTTTTCCTATGGCATTCTTTTGGTTAAATTATTATCATTCAAGCAGTCTTTCTAAAGCATTGTTATATTTTTTATGAATATACATATCTGAATCATTTCCATTTACTAGTTAGTTTTTTTTCTTTTTCTTACAAAATAATAAACAACATAATAGAACTCTTTAATTTTTATTTTTTTGGAACAATCAATTCTTCTCTCTTCTATGGCTTGAGGACGCGCCATATCTTTGGTTTGGGGGGGAGGATTGTGAAAAATTAGATTGTTTTTATTTTTCATTATCTATGACAGATCTATTTATCTCTGACAAATGATAAGTGTTTCCGGGATAATATAAGCAGTGGAACTTGATTATGGCATGAAGCATATTTTACAGCAAAATAAATATGGAGAACTATATGAAGGTCCAAATGAAATACCAAATGACGATATGAATAAAAACATCATAGCACTTATAATTAAAATTTGCTAACCAAATTTTGTTTTTTGGCAAATAACTTTTTTACCTTCATGTGGATGCTTAGAAATTATTCTTATCATTTCATTATTGACAACCTTATCCTCTTACCCAATCATGCATGTAAATTATTAAATGATCAATTTTATGTATTATAAATACAATTATACTTTTCGTTTCATATGTTAAACCTGTCCAAAGTTTTACTTTGGACATGGTTGAATTAATTTTAAAACTTATGAACTTACTCACTTATGAATATGCCCATTGCTGGCTCATGTCTCAAAATTCGCTATGACAGTGTGATCTGTTATCTTTCTTTTGCTCAATGGGACCTGGCATTTCTCTGGTTTGGGGGAATGTTGATCCTAGCTTTGTTATCATTTTTTACAATTAAATTACTCATTCAAACATATGTTTATTATATTTTTGCATATTTTATGTCACACGGATCATCATTTATCCCAAGGTATATATGAATTTAAGGTTTATATAAAATCCATTTATTATTATCATTTTATGATTTTACTAATTAAAATTGACATTATTAAAGAACATTTGATACATTAATTGATTTGTATATTTGTTTGCAGTTTATATAATCTTTTTGGGACAAACTAACAACAAACATGCATTTGGCTTGCCATTCGCACAGCACGTCCATCTTTTCATCCATCTCGCTGTGCAATATTCGTTGGTAGTTTTCCAGGTGTTAAAACGTGTTATGATAGACCATAGTCTTGAAGCACACTAGCAAACAAATGTTTTGTTCGTCCTAGATCTGTGCCCAACATATCTAGCTCACGGTCCAGCTCGTTGTTCAGCTTTCTGTCCAGATCGCTAACCAGACTGTGCACTATTGAGAATTGATTTTAGGCATTAAAACTTGAAACAGTTCTGCAAATGATCTCCATTCCATGCGTCTGGGTAATAAATCCTGCTTCTAGATGATCTGCTAGCTTGCAGCCCCCTTCGTCAACACCTCACCAATAGTCCATGCATTGGGTTGATGTATTAACCTGTGTTGTAGAAAATGCGCTTGTGCACTCTCCTTTGCTCGCCACCAGTCAACCTATTGCGCTAAGGAAGGAGCTGCTCACCAAATCGTTCATGCTGAAGAGGGAGCCTGTGTGCCACATAACGCTGAAGAGAACTAGACTCGCACTGAATAAGGGGAGATCTTATGGATTGGCTTGTGATTAGTTAGATGCCTTTATGATCAACTAAATTTAGAGAGCAGTCGACCACTAAAGGGTCGACTTGCTCATCTCTGTAAACAACTATATATATCATCCTCTGCATGAGAACTCAGTTGAGTTCCAGTTTTATCAATTCATGCTTTGATTTGTTCTTCAACACATTGTATTTGTGTTCCATCGTTTGAATAAAGAGTTGTATGCTTTGTTGTTGACAATTGCATTTGAGTAGAAGTTAACCAGGAACCACCCTTGATTGTTGAGAGGGCCCCTCATCAACCAGAGGTTTCTTCCTTTTTCTTATTTATTTCTTTTATCTTTTCTATTGTAGATAGTTTTGTTTCTAGTTAAGTTTTATCATTTCATTTACTTCCTGTAATGCATTTTATTTCTAGAATTAAATAACTAGATTGTGCACATAGTTTGCTTTCCATTTTCTTTCAATCATTTCATTTCCAGTTTACTATTCAGTATTTGGAATTAGATAGAATAGAATTTTAGTTCTGTTTATTTCCTTTATGTTTCAAGTTTATGCAAATTAAATTTCAGTTTGTTTATTAACATGCAATGATTTCTTTATTTTCATGAATTTGTTTAAGTTTATTTCACTGTCAAAATTGCTTAATAAATAGGTTTACTTATTGCCTTTATGCATTAGATTCACATATGCACGAATTCAGCTGAAGATTAGCTCATTTAGGTTAATTTCTGTCATTTTAACTGTGCATATTGTCATTCGGACAGCCTATTTAAGCTATCATTTAGCCACCCCTTTCATACCTACAGTCCAGTCTGTCATTCAATCCATAGTTTCGTTTTTAGTGTTTTTGATGTGTTTTGAGATTGTTTTTCATTTCTGTTTCTTTAGTGTTTTGAAGTATGCTTTGACTGTATTATTTAAAGGATAGGTTTATTTTATATTAAAGATAATTTGAATTGTTTTAGATTATTTATTAAAGGTTACCTTATTTATTTTCACCTTGAATATTTGTTAATTTATTTTATGTTTTGTTTCTTGAGTTTGTTTCCGATTCTATTTACTGATTTATTGTTTTGTGTTTATGATTTTGTATTGATTTACCCGTTTGCATGTAAAATTTAGTATTGTGTGTGTTATCTTTATCATGTTTTTAGGTTATTCCATTTTCGTTGTGTGATTATTGAAAGAGACTTGTATGACAGAATTCAAATGTATTCCTATTAAGTTTTCTACTTGTTTCTGTCTATTAATTTTTCTTTATTAAGTTTTCTAGTTGTTTCTTTTTATTAAGTTTTCTACTTGCTTATTAATTAAGTCTTCCTTGCATCCTAGATTCCTATTTGAAAATTTAGTTGTTGATAGTATCTTTTTCAGTTTAAAGTTATTTGCTTATAGATTAAATTGTCAATTATTTAGTTTAATATTTTGTTCCGGTTTAATTAATTTAATAATTGAATTCTTAGGAGTTTGAATCGGTTTTTCATTTTGAAATATATTTCGATATTTTGTTTGTTAAAATATTTACATGACACCCTCTACCTTCGCATATATTTTGTATCAACTCTAAGCCTACCAACCCTGCTCGATAGTTAAATATTAGGTGAATTAATCTAGACGTTATAACACACCGAATAGTATTATAGCATATATGTCGGATATCTGACGAAATGCATTACTTTCTCCAACCTCTATAGATGAGTTCACATTATAAGAGCTTCTATCACTAGAAAATATGGGATTCTTTTGTCCATTGCAAATGTAATTCAGGTGCCATTATCTACTCTACTAGAGTATACAAGGATTTTGAGGGGTCGGCCACATTATCATGAAATTGATGGTACAGGTGGGGGCTCTAATAAAGAGATTGATCTTCTCTAGGCAATATTGAAATGAAAATATAAACATTGGCGCTCAAGCATTGAAAGAAATGCATACCCCATGTTGCTTTGGTGTTGTGAAGTGGGTCTCATGTTGAATCTAGGGCTTTTGAATTTGACACCAATACATGTATTTTTTATTTTGTGCAACAAGGACATAATTTAGAGCAATCATCATCATCATAGGTGTTCTCCTTGATGTGTGCTTATAAATCATCAATGTAAATTGCAAATAATCATCACAAGAAAACATGATGGAATATTCATCACGAGATCATGACCATGTACAATATCATCATACATTTAACATGCATGGCAAGTCTTCCCACAAGCCTCTTCCATCCAAGATTGGGTAGGTATTGTATAAATTTTAAACATAATTAACATGAGGGTGACAACATGCAAAATTATCAACAATATCTTCAAGAGAGAGATGTAGGTTCCTCCATCATCACAATATTCTCATCTTGACACAAAGAAAAATGTTTAAACAAGGAAATGGAATTTTGCCTCAAGTTACATTGATGGAAATGACTGATTTGTTTATCTTGTTGTTCAACAACATTTCCATAATGCAAAAACAAATATCTATGTACAAAACTAGATGAAATTTCCAAAATTTGAGATGGTGAAGATGGCGGGGAAAATCAGCGACAAACTTTGTTGTACTATCTCATTTCCAGCCTAAAAAATGGCTCAAGAGGTGTAGAAGGAGCAAGTCGACATAAGTCGACTTGAACGAAGACCGACTTAGTCGATCAGCCGACTAAGTCGAGGGACCGACTTAGTCGGTCGGCTGAGTAAACACAGTGATTAGAGTCTGTTAACTAATAGTCATGTCGATTCGGTGAACCGATAGGTAGTTATGATTGTAACTGTTTGTAACCTGTATATATTAGGCTGTTGAGCCTCACAAGAACTAAGTTCAGTTCTTGGCTTTGTATGATCTATTGAGAATAATATAATCTGTTTATCCTATCTGTTCTTGTCTCTTGTATCTGTGTATATTCTGTATATTTCTGTATGTATTATTGGTAACCTTATGTGATCTGTAAGATTACAACATTGGTTCCGTTGCCGGTAGTACATAACTGGAGTATATGCTCACATATGATACCAGAACAGGAGATAAAGGACTGGTGGGAGCGAAAAATTGCTAACTATCTACAAAATTACGCGAGAAGGAACAGATTGACAGTCGCAGAAGCCAAAGCCAGATTTTTCACTGAGACTCACGAAAAGTTTGTCGAATCCGTGCCACATCTACTGAAGCAGCTTTTGGATGAGAAAACCAGACAAGACTAAAGAAGAACAGTTACTCTAGAAACTAATCCGAGGCGGCCGTACGAATCTATCAGAGTGGTTCGAAAAGATAGCCGACGACTTCTGTGAGGAACAAGCAGTCGAAGACAGGACTTCTGTGGAAACCGTCCGACATAAATTTTTCACAGAATTTACTGATCAATTCTTGTGTTCCTTACCGGCTTTACTGTTCAAGTTTTTAATAGAGAAAGGAGCATGGCACATTGTTGAACCTCGACCTCTATTACGTGAACCACCCTCAAACACTAACTGGGTGGAGAAGCAGAAGCAGTGGGAAAAATTCATTGCTGAAAGGGAGTGGGAGTAATTCCTGAGCAAATAAGAACTATCCGGGCTTTCTAAAAAGCGTCGGGTAGGCCATGGGGGGGTAGCTGGTCGTGTGTCAGACCTCGAGCATAGTGGATCCTAGTCGACCAGAGTCGTAGTCACCAGTAATGCATAATCGACCGAAGAGGAACTGAAGGCATAGTATTGTACTACAGTATGTCGGACATTAAGAGAATCGAAAGGGATGAAAGACAGAAGAAAAGGGAAGCTAGACAAGAAAGGGCCGCAGAGCTACATCAAAACCCTAGGGAGACCGACCATGATGAAGTACCGCCAGAGTCGGGTCATGACCGACACAGAGAAGGCGAAGAAGAAGAGGCGTCCCCTGAAGATGATGAAATGTGGATAGAGCAGCCAGAAGCTCTCCAACTAATTGTTCCCGATAAAGGAGTAACCCTTTCCACAGTAAGTCCGCGTACCAGAATACAAACTATTATAGAAGATGACCTTCGACTAAGAGCTGGAGACATTACACTCTGGAGCCGACTAGGCGACGAACCATATCCGGGTCGACATCTTGTAATACGTCGACCAATCGAAGGGAATTGGGTGACCTTTCAAACGGCACCCTCCTTTCGTAGTATCCACTTGCTCCTGCCGACACATGAAGGAGCACCCCCCCTGCCACACACAACTTCAGAAGATACACAAGAGTCAGACTTGAGCACGCAAAGTGACAGTGGGTCATTAAGAAGACAAATTATCAACAATCCGCTATTCGACGAGAAAGAGTCGACAACCGACGGAAGCACAAGTTCCGTCAACCAAAACCCCATTGTCACCCCGACAGATTCGACTGACTCAACAACCCCACCCCTTACAACACCACCTCCTCCACCTCCACCTCTGACATCATCAGAGAGTAGTGACAGTGACTCCGACATGGGTCACGGATCTGCTCAGATTCCCCTTTATGAGGGTGACGAAGACCCCAGATGACACTGGTTTGTCTGCGAGTCGATATGGGAGGATAACAAAGTAACAGAAGAAGACCGACAGATAGCCCAGTTCGCAGGATCCCTTCAAAAAAGAGCTCTCACATGGTATATGACATTTACCGAAAGGCAACCTAGAGCAACAAAATCAGAGATAAAGGCGCAATTCCTATCATTTTTCAAGACTCCAGACGCTAAACACCTGGCAGCCAAAAAGCTAAAGACGACCCAACAGAAGCCAGGAGAAACAGTCCGCGATTACGATAAACGATGGAAGGATCTATTGAGTCAGTTGGACTACATCATCGATGAACAATTACTCATTCAATGGTTCCTTGCAGGACTTTCCCAGAAAATTCACCGACACATCAGTCTGGAGACCTTCAAGTCGTACGAATATGCGTTGACAAAAGCATTGCAGGTCGAGATGGATGAAGACATACCTGCCTGCCCGACTGACTACCGCTTGGAAGAACAGCTGGAAAATATGCAGAAGTCCTTGAAAGAGCTCACACTTAAGAACCAAGACATATGGTGTACTAACTGTTCAACAACCGGACATACAAAAGATAACTGTCGACAGCAATTCAGTCGACAAGATGTCCGTTTTGTATCGACAAAGGCGTTTTGCGACATCTGCCAGGAACGAGGAGACCATTCCACCGCCGACTGTCCTTACAATATGAAGAATGGCAAAGCTTCATGGTGTGCTATCTGTGAAACTACAAATCACAACACGGCCGACTGCCATCTTAACCTCAAAAATAGACAAAACTACCAGGCCGTCTACCAGACTAATGCTGTAGCACAGAACACCGAGCAGAACAATAATAATAACCAGAATGGGCAACGAAATGATGGCCGACTCTACGACCGTCGGAATGACAATCGACGACTAGGGTTTGGACGAACAGGTCGATTCGTTGGGAATCGAGA
>LPNX010216904.1:661742-684724 GCA_001517045.1 Pseudotsuga menziesii | reverse complement strand
AACCTGATGTCCGACCTGTCAAGAAACGCCCTTATAAACTAGCTCATAAGTATAAGGAAATAGTTAAAAAGGAGATAGACAACATGTTAGCCGCAGGTATCATTTACCCCATCGACCAGTCAGAATGGGCAAGTCCCATGGTCGTCCATCCTAAGAAACACGACCCGACCAGACTGAGAATCTGTGTCGACTTTAGGGAACTTAATAAAGTCACACTAACAGATCCCTTTCCCACACCTTATGCTGATGAAATCTTGAATGAAGTGGCAGGCCATGAATTCTACTCATTCACAGATGGATTTTCAGGATACAATCAAGTGCCTATAGCAAAGGAAGATCAGAAGAAAACCACGTTTGTTTGTGAATTTGGCTCTTTTGCTTATAGGGTTATGCCTTTTGGACTAAAGAATGCACCTGCAGTCTTTTCCAGAATAGTTGTAAAAACTTTCCAAGAGTACATCTATAAAACTATGGCAGTCTACTTCGACGACTGGACCATATATTCCACCCTAAAAGATCACTGCACATGGCTCCGACTTATGTTGGAAAGATGTCGACAAATTCAACTTTCCCTCAACATTAAGAAATGCATCTTTATGACCCCCATAGGGATACTACTAGGACATGTTGTTTGTAAAGATGGTATTAAGGTTGACTTTGCCAAAATTAAAATTATCCTTGACTTGAAGCCTCCAATAAACCCTAAACAGGTTCGGGTGTTATTAGGACATACAGGGTACTATAGGAAGTTTATCCGACATTACTCAGACATGACCTACCCCCTAGAAGAACTCAAGGATGATATAGAGTTTAAATGGATGGAGGAATGCCAAATCTCCTTCGACAAACTGAAGAGAAAACTGGTCGAAGCCCCCATACTTAAATTTCCAAATTGGTCGATCAAATTCCATGTGCATATCGACGCATCCGGAATAGCAATTGGAGCTATCCTGACTCAACCATGAGACGATGGAATGGACTACCCTATAGTTTACAGCAGTTGGAAACTAAATAAGGCTGAAAGGAACTATTCAACCACCGAACGGGAAGCCCTAGGAATGGTCTTTGCACTTCAGAAATATCGACACTACCTATTAGCTAACCCCTTCATATTTTACACCGACCATCAAGCTTTGAAGTACCTCGTAAACAAACCCCTTCACCATGGTAGAATCTGTCGATGGCTCTTACTGTTCCAAGAATTTGAATTTGAAGTAGTTGTCCGACCAGGGAAGCTAAATGTCAGACCCAACCACCTATCCCGAATTGACACAGGAGAGGAACCGACTGGAATCGACGACGACCTACCAGATGCACATCTATTTCGTATAGAAGCAGTACCAGAAGAACTGGAGGAAATTGCTCAGTTCCTAGAAACAGGTCAGGCACCAGAAGGTCTGAACACTAAAAAGAAGCAAATCCTAGCTATGAAGGCTGCCCCCTACAGCCTCATCAACGGATTTCTATACAAAATGGGGTTAGACGATGTTCTTAGAAGATGTGTACTTGCCCATGAACGAGAGAAAATCATGCACGAAGCACACTACGGACCAGCAGGAGGACATTTTCAGGCCGACACAACTGCCAAGAAAATCCAATAGTCTGGATTATGGTGGCCGACACTTCATAAAGATTGTAAAAACTTTGTCAGTCGATGTGATAGATGTCAACGACTAGGTCGACCACTGCCAAGTACAGAAATGCCCTTGATCTCAGTCAACCCTAGTCTCACCTTTGAAATATGGGCTATAGACTTCATAGGACCATTCCCTGTCCCAGCCCAACGGTCAGGTGCAAGATATATCATCACTGCAGTGGAATATGTTACTAAATGGGCAGAAGCAGAACCTGTCGAGACCTGTTCAAGTGAAGTAGCTGCTAAATTCATATATGAAAACATCATCATGAGATTTGGATGTCCACTCACCTTGATCAGCGACCAAGGATCACACTTTGTTAACAAAACTATCAAAAATATAACCGACAAGTTTCACATCGACCACCGACGTAGTACAACATACCACCCTCAGTCGAATGGTGCAATTGAAGCTTTCAATAAAACACTGACCAAAGGACTGACTAAAATATGCAGTGCTAACAAAGATGACTGGGATGAGAAGATTCCTGCAGTTTTATGGGCATACAGGACAGCCTATAAACGGTCGACTGATCAAACCCCATTTCGACTGGTATATGGACAAGAAGCAGTCGTACCTCTGCACTTCAGACAACAGGCACCTATCATTGCACAGATACTACATGTCGACGTCGAACAGGCCAGGAAAGATCGGCTACTTCAACTTAATAAATTGGAAGAACATAGACTTATGGCCATCCAGCACCAGGAAATACAAAAACAACAGCAGAAAGCTTGGCACGACCGTAATATCAGAAACAAAAATCTGCCAGTCGGTGACCTTGCCCTACTGTATAACAGTCGAGTCAAAGGCAAGCCTAAGAAACTTCACACAGAATGGATGGGCCCGTTCATGGTCGAAGAAATACATCCCAATGGGTCGGTCCGACTAAAAACATTGCAGGGCCTGGTATTTCGGAAGCTTGTTAATGGAGCCCGACTTAAACGATACAAAAATTGAAAAAAAAAATAAAAAAAAAAATCATATACCGGTCTTAACTGACCACCAAAAACCTATAAAAAGATACAAAATTCCAAAATTAAAAACCGTACACTCATAAACCACCATCATGACAGCCACTCACCCCTTCGACAACCGACTTCATTTCCATCGACCATCTTCATCGACCGACCATGTCTACCGTTCTCACCACCGACACCGACCGTCGACCTGGAGCGTCCCATCCCGTATTAATGGCCTCGAGCCCCGCCCCAGATTCATGAAATCACACTCGAGTGTTGCAGTTGGACTGTCAAGTCTGCCATTAATTCACCCAGTTCGACAATCCACCCCACCCGCGCCTATAAATAATGGACATTCCATAGTTCATTCACCACACCACGTACCTACAGAGCATTCGAACTCCCAGTCGACTGAAATTTGCGAACCTTGTAAGAATTCCGACCAGTCTGTTCAGTCAGAAACCATGGCACCCAAACGCACCAGAGCTGCGGCTAAGACCCAAGAACTTCAGGAAGCAGACTCACCCTTACTCCAGCGACTAAAACGAATCCAAAACGTGAAATTCCAGGAGGGTCCGTTTCAAAAGCTGTGGACGGATATTCAAGACTGGGCATTTGAAGACCGACGAATCACCCAGGAGGCTGAGAAAGTTAAGCATAGCACCATATATGCTTATGCAAATGCACCTCTCATGGCCAGCTTCACTGGTACGAAGGAAGCCGCGGTCAAATTCATTATCAGTCGTTACCACAACGGGCAATTTTACTTTGACCGACTGGTCGACATCACTGGAGATGTTATCTCTCGACTTATTGGTTTGTCAAACCAGGGTGACCCGGTCCCCATTGGGATCAAGGAAGGGCTAGTCGAATGCCTTACAGGTTCGGCGTCGGGTAAAAACTCCAAGGGTTTGATGATCAGTCAGATCGACGCACGAACACCACAGATCGTGGCGAAAATCATCGCCATTACTCTCACCTTGGCTGGTCACAGCAGTGACCTCAAACTGGAAATGCTGGACGCCGTCAACAAAATTACAACCGACGGATGAATCTTCAGATGGGAAGACTACCTCGCAGACTTGGTCAAAACCATATGCGAGCGCTGTCATGAAACACAAGGTATTATCAAATTCCCCTCCTTAATCATTTGGATTGTTATGTACTATATATGCCCGGAAGGCAGTCCCGTCTTCCGAGAGCCGACTAGATTCGAGATGCACAGGTTCAAACCCTTTTCCCAAAAAGGAACTGTGCATGAACTAAACCAAGGCAAGGTACTTCTGGAAAACTGGTTCCAGCAGCTTAAGCTGCGAACGACAAGGTGGAGGGTGCCCCAGAACATCCGACGAAACCTCCCAGCCGACTCACACATCCAGCTGGAGCTCGACCATACATCAGTATGGTCCTCAAACACTTAGGATTCAAATGCCAGGGACCTAGACTACTATCCCACAATCGACCAGATCTTTCGGGAGCTGTCTAGACAAGCAAAAACCAAAATTCAAGTCCCGGAGGCTGCAAAACAGGTTGACTTCTCTATAGTCGAACCTCTGACCGACCAGGAGAAGGAGGAAGATTACGAGCTGCACTTGTATATTAGCACCTTTGTGACACAGGATACTCCGACCGGCACTCCTGGTCGGGTGCACATAACAGTGAAGCATCCGACTGCACCAGTAGTGGACCCCCCGACAGAGCAACATCAGACACCACCACCAGCACAACAACCAGTACAACAAACAACTCCTCCGGCTACACAGACTATCGACCCAGCTCAGACCCCAACAGGGGAAGTCGAGGAAGACAACCCTGAATATGTTGTGTCTCGGAGCATTATCAAGAAACTGGCGAAGGAGATAGCCATTGCCAGAAGGAACATCAAACTGTAGAAACGTCAGCAAGGCAAAGGTAAGCGTAAGCTTGTCCTTGCTGACTCCACCGACGACGAAGACGAACTAGCAGCATCAGCACTCGATATTGTCGAGGATGCCCGAGCAAATAAGGTAACTATTGAAACCCAGTTTCAACGTTTTGTTGAAGCAGGAGCACCAGAAGGTCGGCCAAAGAATGCCAAAACAACACCACTGTCCGAAGATGTGGTCGACCTGGTGACGACTCCTCCCCCTCCATCTCTGACTAAAATAGTCGAGGAGCAAGCACCAGTGCAGCAGGCCGACGTTTCCCTTGAACTCTTTGAAAGAGTTATCCCTGAGGCACTCAAAGCCAGGGAAAGCTCGGACCATGAGCTTAAAACCTTCTTTGCAACACTGCCTGCACTGTTCAAATCGGCGCAGACAATCAAGACAACAACTCCCCTAAAAGCAAGCAAAAAGACATATGCCCACCAAACAAAAGTATTTACAAGGGTTCGAGAAGGTGGCGATGTATTAGTCATTGAATAGACCTTCACTGACTACCGACCACAAGAAGACATTATGTCTTCCGACCACAGTTCTTCCCCCTCACCACCAGGATCAGGAAACCCTCCCTCCCCACCTCCACCCCCATCATCTCCACCACCTCCACCACCGCCTGATTCCCAGCCGAAACCACCATCATCTTCATAGCCGGAAGTGGACATACCACCTCCTCAGACACAAAAACCCCCAACCACTGAACCAACCCCTCCGACACAAACCCCTTCGACCTCTGATCCACCTTCCACTTCTGCAGGTCCTCACGACAAACCAACAGAGCAAGCAAAGGAGACAACAGAACCTCTTCCTATACCAGCTCAGCTAAGGATTAGCTTACAGGATGTAAGCTCGTTGACCGACTCAGAGGTCGGCCACTTACTCAACACCCTAGCAAAAGAGTCGAAGAGGAGGACGACCAGACTAAGGAAACAACTCAAGGATAAGGAGACAGAAGAAGTCGAGTTCCTCGACAAATGCCGGTCTCTTGCTCAATCCATTGTTCCAAGCCCTGTCGAAGTAGCCACAGATCGCCCTTTGGAGAGGGCATATTAGATATTGGAAGGGATGGTATCGACCATCCAGACACACCTCCAAGAGACCAAAGCAGAACAGCAGGAAGAAACTGCCCGACTGTTGTTGGCCCAACACACTGCATTTTCAGAGGCATACAAGGTCTTACAGGACCATATGGAGGAATCTATTGTCACTGAGGAAGTACTCAGAGATTGGCCGACACACTATGGACAGGTATACCAGCAGACAAGACAAACCAGACAAGGAATCCAAGCTCTAGAAGCTCGGAAATCTACAGAAGCTGAACTAAGGCAGACCGTCGAAGAGCAGATTGTCATGGAAACCAACAAGCTGTAGAAATTAGAACATGAGGCCCATCAGTGGGTTCAACAGGCTCTACCTAACCTGGAGAAAGTTGACAACCTCTGTCCCCACATAAAGAGACTCCTCCAGGATGCATACGAGCAAAATCAAATCTTGGGCCCGACCATGGAAAACATAGCAGAAAAATCCATGTCTGAAAAGATGTCGATCCTGTCAAGTCTCACTACCTTGACCATCGATATCGAGAAGGCATTACAGAGCTGGACCGACTTTCAGCATCAATTAGCCATCACAGCCCCAGCCATCGTCGAAGTATGCGTTCAGCGACGGCCGACCATCCGCCTACATAGTCCTCAACAGGAGCAAGTATGAAGGGTTCGACAGGATTTCAATTTTGGTACCTCCCTCTTTCTTCGGGACGAAGAAATGTTTTGTTTGTGGGGGAGATGTAGAAGGAGAAAGTATACATAAGTCGACTTGAACGAAGACCGACTTAGTCGATCAGCCGCCTAAGTCGAGGGACCGACTTAGTCGATCAGCCGACTTAGTCGGTCGGCTGAGTAAACACAGTGATTAGAGTCTGTTAACTAATAGTCGTGTTGGTTCGGTGAACCGACAGGTAGTTATGATTGTAACTGTTTATAACCTGTATATATTAGGCTATTGAGCCCCACAAGAACTAAGTTCAGTTCTTGGCTTTGTATGATCTACTGAGAATAATATAATCTGTTTATCCTATCTGTTCTTGTCTCTTGTATCTTTGTATATTATGTATATTTCTGTATGTATTATTGGTAACCTTATGTGATCTGTAAGATTACAACAAGAGGTGATCCTTTACCCACACATGCATCTAAAAATATAGGGTTTTTTGGCTAGATTTATTTTTCAATGACATCAAAATGAAACTGCCTCTAGTTACATTGCTGGAAATGACTGATATGTTTATATTGTTGTTTAACAACATTTCCATAATGCAAAAAAAAATATCTCTGTGCAAAACTAGATGAAATTTTCAAAATTTGAGATGGTGAAGATGGTTGGGAAAATCAGTGACAAAACTTTGTTGTAATCGGATAATTCCTTTCCAATTCATAATATGGAATGGAAAGGTCACACCAATCCATGGTTTTGCAATCCCTATATTGGTGGTCTCTACAAAAGTATTATGTAAATGCAACCCATGCGTGGAGACCACACCCCCAAAGGAGCCTTGTCTCAACATGTGTACACCTTGGACAAAGAGCACTTCAAGAGGAGACCATGTCTTGACAATAGATTAGGTTGATTGTGTATTTAGTCCACTTCACTATTGTTGGCCTCCCTCACCTATTATATATGAAGGGAGGAGAGAGTCTTTAGTTGTATTATTCATGTAGAAACAAGTGAGGGTTGATTGGATCAATTGTTTCTTGAAGAAAAACTTGCCTTGAATCTTTATACTTATCTTTATGCAAGTAAGGAAGGTGCTAGGGTTAGTGAAAGACAAAACCTAGAAGATACTTGAAGGGTTGGGGTTTGTGAAAGATAAAACCTATAGGATACTTGAAGTGCTATGGTTTGAGTCCATGTGAGAAGGACCTAGGGTTTGTGGCAAAGAAACCCTAGAGTAGTCTTGGAGCACTTATCTTGGAGAGTTTGTGTGATGCAAGCTTGGTGAAATATCAAGAATGGACTTGTTAGTGTTGGTGCTAACTTTTTTTAAGGTTTTTGGTGTGGCTAGATAGCTTGGTGGGATACATTGTTAGGCATTTGTATTTCTCATTAGTGTTTTCTATTGACGGTAGACACCCTAGATGCTAGGGTTTGGATGCATTGGATACTCTTATCTTGTGGATAATCTTGAAGGACAAATATTTTGTACCAAATTGTGATAAGTTGTTGGTATGTACTTGTAACTTCATTTTTATGTATATGTCAAGTGTACATTCTTGTCTAGACTGTGTACTTGAAGAGCTGGTTTTGAAAGTATATTCTCATGGTGAATGAGTCGTTTCTAGGGTTGTTTGGTATGCTTATTTATCATAAACAGTTAGCTAATTTTGTTGAGTGATTTGACAAGTATATAGAATCTAAGAGGGCAGATTTGTGGTTGCATCAATTCTGTTGTTAATAAGTAAATTTCAGATCTGTAATATGTTGGGACTTGAGTCCTCACGAGAGTGTCTTTAGTTCTAGTATTCATGTACGATAATGTGAGAGTTAGTTGGATTAACTATGAATTGAAGAAAACCTTACCTAGAGTATTTATACTTGTCTTTATGCAAGGAACGAAGGTGCTAGGTTTTGTGAAAGAAAAAACCTAGAAGATACTTGAAGGGTTGGGGTTTCTGAAAGACAAAACCTAGAGGATAATTGAAATGCTAGAGTTTGAGTCCATCTGATAAGGACCTAGGGTTTTGATAGTGGTTCCAACCTCATCAAACATCACATGGAGAGTCGGAATTCAGTAGAGAATACTTTTTATGAATGTAGGATTTGCAGGATTGTAGCTTTTTCCTTGGATTCTATCATGTATGAGAATATGGGAATGGCATTAAATCAAAAGCACCAAGCCCTTCATGTAACCCGATGTCAATGGTGCTGATTGTTGAACTCCTCGTTCATAGGCTAATAAGGCTTCTTGGAGTGGTATAACCTAGAGATGTGTGCACAAAGAGCCTCAAATGCAGAGTGCTCCGCTTCTTAAATGATGCCACATGTGAGGAAAGGGCCATTTCATTCTTAAATCAAATCAAACTATTACTAAAAAAAACTCCAAAGAAGGTGTGCCCTAGAGAAGGGTGCAAATAGTGGGTTTGATATAGAACTCCATCGTAAAGTAGCCCCCACAAAACCATGTTCTTGGGATAATATATAAGTATCAAGGATCAGCTCTGACACGTTTGAAACGATGGACCAACTCCTCTGAAATAATAATAAATTCCATAAGAGAGGGGAGAATCCTTGGTGAGTGTGCAAGTGATGGGATAGGGTTGATTTGGTATCCCTTGGATCTAGGTAGTTTCAATTAACCTTGAGATACTTATAATTATCAAATAGATAAATCCTTTATGTCTATAATATATCCTAACACAACACCAAACACTTATGACAGTCCTGTCAAATGGATGTAACATCCCTCATTTCATTATGCAATTACCAGTTAGTTGTAAGACTATCCATTCATGTCAATAAAGGAAAGAGAAAAACATGTGTTTGCATATGAGGTTTGAAATGTACTGTAGGAAGTTCCCTAGGTAGTGTGCATCCGAAATATGCTATTTTATCATTGATTTTAACCTCAACCAACTGTTTGTTTTCTATGTGTGCAAGTGGAGGCTTAGGGTAGTGTTTAGAGACAGTCTACAAAATGAATTTGCAAACTGTATATTGCTAGAATAAGGTTGTTACAACATGGAACCAAAGAGGGATGAGGGCCAATGTGAGCAAGCGAGGTTGTTTTAAGTCCATAAAAGGGGTGATGAGGGTAAGAAAAGGAAACCCTTAGACTGTTGGTGGAAGGTCTGTTTTAGGGATTTTTAGGGCATATTTTAAGCTAGGACATGACTATGTATGATCCTACTAGGCTGGGTTATCACTATATATACTGTCTAGAAGCTGGGAAGTATTGTGTAATCCCTCTAAGGGTTGGGTAGTGACTTTATAAGCCATATAGGACTGGTCATGGATTGTGATGACATCCCCAAGCTAGTCGTTTACTGTGGTGGCCCTCCCAAGCTGGGCCATTGACTAGTGTGACCTTTCATTCCAATTCAATTCATAATTCCCCTTTCCTTTGTTGTTTTAAGATTCATTTATCTATTTAGGAATAAATAGGGGGTTGGGGAAGAGAGTCGTTTTTCATTTTTCTACCTCTCAAATAATTGGCAAAACCCATTAAAACATGACGAAAATGCTCAAATGATCAAACAAAAGGACCATAGGAGAATTGTATTCTTAGTCCACTTCTCCCATCCATATTGTTTGATAATTATCCCATTCAAATTGTCCATTAGAGTTTTTCAATATAGAACACATTATTAATGTGTTCTGTATTGATTCTAGTTAGAAGAATGAAAAAAATAGCACTAAGACAAACAAACAAAATATTTATAATAAAGGCAACTAACCACTTAATCCTGTTGGCCAATTTGCTAGGATTTTGTTGGAGAAATTGAGAAAATTCAATGGGGCCTAAGTGGAAAAGATCAACAAAGTAATAACTTGTGTACCAAGGTTCCATTCTTGTTAAGGTATACCCCACTCAACTAGCATGTAGTACAAAAGTCATCCATAAGTGTGAACCACATCCAATGAGCTAGAGCACCCCAATAGAAAAGCCTCCAAAGTACAAATACCATCATTAACATGCAATAAGCCTAGTGCTTCATAAAAAATGACAATCCATGTCATCAAGATTCCAAATCAAACCAAAAATGCTAGGGCACTCCATGAGAAGATTATCAATGTGTCATGAGCAAATGACATATGAGTGAAGTTCACCATCATCTACTAGTGTTCTAGCTCGGAGGCATCAAATTCACATAACCACATTAATAACCATATTTTCAAACATTGCATAGGAATTACATCATCAAGGAGAAATTATTAACTCTTTAAAACTTAGGGAAACCCTCAGTTGATTGGTTTCCATTCCATGAAAACACAAAGTGTTGGATGAATTCTAAGGAAAGATACTCAAGCATTCCAATATTACCGAAAAGAGAGCATAGAAATATCAATACACCAATATATCATGAGGATCCATCAACCAATCACCAACTAGTGCATCATCACAACTTTGTGTTGCAACATTATTTTCTAAAATTAACCAATGTGTGACATGATTCAATGCATCCTTTCCAACTATATTGGCATTTCAAAGCCTTTTTTAGCATTTAGTTGAACATAAAAATTTCTTCTTGTTTCCTGATATTGAAAATAATGTATAGTCAAAATAATGATCTCCCGATTTTATATTCTTATACATGTTTTGGTTAGAAAGATGGTTTATTAGGTGATAATCTTGGGAGGCTAGGATGGAGGAAGAGGAATTTGTGGATTACTCAAAAGAGGAGGAGGAAGTTTTCCTGAAACAAATTTTTGGATGTAGGGATGAAGTACTAAAACATTGGATATTCTCAAGGGTATCACATAACAACATCGAAGAGGATAGTGACCCAAATAAGCTAACCTATTCTAGGTCCTTAGTACCGCCCCAAATCCCTAACCCTAAGGTTGACCCTAGCACTATGGAGGTCTATGCTGTAAAAATTTTGTTTCCCAATTATGCGAAGAATTTTTTTCTATGCTTGCGCCACCTCCTGTTATTCTATGTTTCCAGTTATTTATCCCTAGGTTTCTGATTTCTAAATTTTTCTTCACAATATTCATTGGTTTATGGATCAATTGTGTTGTTTTTCCTTTTGTTGTCACATTTTTTATGTTTTCTTTATATGCCATGCAACACAAAAATTCTCCAAACCCCTGTCTAATACTTTAAAAAATGAAAACCAAGTACAAATCAAAATAAAATCTATTTGAATGTGTATCTTGGGGGTAAATTTCGAGGCCATTTTCAAGCCATGAGCTTTCAATGGTAATTTTTGTGTATTATGGGTAGTATAACAATGAGGAAAGGACCCAAATTCAGACCTTGGAATGAAAGATGATTTTTGGGCCATTTTTGTAGGCTGAACCAACATTCTATGCATAGTTACAACAAAAGGTCAGCTTGTTGTAGAGGTTTTGGGCACTTTTTCACAAGTTTGGGCGTGAAAAAATCCTCAATATTCATTCACATGCATATTTCAGGGCTAAATTAGCTGTAAATAGTCATGACAATTACCCTAAGATGATTTTTGGGATACATGAAGGCTAAACATCAGTAAAATTATGATTTTGGGCATAATTTCAGTTAATATCAGTGATGGGAGCAGAATATGTCCCTCACGAAAAACCACACCTTTCATATCTTTGCAACAAATACAATACCTTACGTACCCAGTCACATCACTGTAATTGACTATGGTGTATTGAACCGTTTTTTTTAAACCAAACTATGGTAAATCTATACTCATTCATTTTTCAAAAGTGAAACCTTGTCACTTGAGTTCACTCACATAATGCTAATTGATGTGATAAGGAAGACAAGTTCATACTCACAAAATGTCAGTTGAATTATCACACTATCATTTGACATATCACATTGGTTTGAGGAAGACAAGTTCATATTCACAAAATGCCAACTGACTTATCACACTGCCAGTTGACTTATCACATTGGTTTGAGGAATACAAGTTCATACTCACAAAATGCTAGTTGACTTATCACATTTCCAATTGACTTATCACACTTCACACTTGTTTTAGGAAGACAAGTTCATACTCACAAAATTCCAGTTGACTTATCACACTGCCAATTGAATTATCACACTTCACACTGGTTTGAGGAAGATAATTTCATACTCACAAAATTCCAGTTGACTTATCACACTGCCAATTGACTTATCACACTTCACACTAGTTTGAGGAAGACAAGTTCGTACTCACAAAATGCCAGTTGACTTATCACACTGCCAATTGACTTATCACACTGGTTTGAGGAAGACAAATTCATACTCACAAAATGCTAATTGACTTATCACACTGCTAGTTGACTTATCACACTGGTTTGAGGAAGACAAGTTCATACTCACAAAATTCCAGTTGACTTATCACAATGGTTTGAGGAAGACAACTTCATACTCACAAAATTCCACTTGACTTATGACACTGCTAGTTGACTTATCACAATGGTTTGAGGAAGACAAGTTCATACTCACAAAATGCCAGTTGACTTATCACACTAGTTTGAGGAAAACAATTTCATCAATATTAGTAGTGGAGATAAACTAGCATATCCACATTACTAATGGTCCCCTATCATTGTAACAATTGGATACATAAAATTCTTTTTTTATTGAGCATTTTAGTCTTCTATATTGTTTTTTTTCATTAATATTTATAAATCACAATGGTGTTTATTGATTAGTTCCTCCAAATTTATCCTATATTTATCCATAGGTTTCCCTTCAACCTAGAATCATTACTTGTGTAGTGTCTCCTCCAAATATTCTATTCACTACATCACCTCTCTCTAACGATATTTGATTTTAACAACTAAGTCTATTTGGCCTTCATCCTAGCCAACTCTTCAATCTAGGATTTACTTTTTAGATCTCCACAACAATATATCACAATCTCAATTGTGCTCTTTTATCATATGTCTCTTCTAATATTATACTTAATATAAGGAAGACTCCAACACAACTATTGTAGTTTTAGGAAGTGGCTAGCTCCCTTATCAAATATTAACATCAACAAACTAGGACATCCACCTTCTACCTTAATACCAAAAATATCCTTACATAAATATGGTGGAAGAATTCTTGGAGATGCTTTGGATTCTTGGATCCATAGGTTAACACTTTATTTTAAAGCATACCCACCTATGATTGAAGATCAATGCTTGTTTCTTGCAAGTAACCACTTAGAAAGGATTTCACAAGCATGATGGTAGTCCCACACTACTTTATAGATATACATCAAACTCAATGAGGACCACTCCACTAGAGATACATCAAGATGCATCACTATGACTACAACTATGAAAAACTTAAGGATAAAATATACAACAATATATATAGGTCCTTACCAATATTCAACTCCAATTCCAAATTTAGGATTCTAAAGAGGAACTTGTGCATAAATATAGTTCTAGAGCTTGTTAAGTATTTTTCATAATGAAGTAGTGGTGCTTAAGAATGCCAAATTACACAAATATTTTATATCCTTGCTATAGAATACAATTCTCCCTATTCTAACCCTAATTCTCAACTTAACCCTAGAACTAACACACTCCCTCCTACAACTATTTGTATCCCTTACCACCTCCAACACTTCTTTCTAATTTTCATGGTAGTGAGGTTACCCCTTATCTTCCTCCATGATGGTGTCAATATCATAAAACTTCATATCATGATGTTGCATATTGCATATTTTTGCAACGTGAAACAACATATAAAATATGATAAACAAGGAGTGAAATATTTAGTTGTTTAAGACATCAATTTTTCCTTTTGATCTATTTTGTACTCACAACTAGAAAACAAAATATCAATTTGCAACTATCATTTTTGAATAATGGAAGGCTAAAGAAAAAATCGTATTTATGTATATATATCATTTTGGTTTGAAAGTCTTTTTGTTGTGAAAGTTGTTATCCTTTTTAAATAACAAGAATTTCCATGAAGAGGCCTTGTTGTCCCTACTTTTGATCTACCAGGATTTGAGTAATGTTGGAGTTCTCAAAATATTTGGAGTCACTAGGGGACTTGCAGAGAGCCATAGAAAAATGGGGGATGCAAGAATAGATTTTTTTTGCACTAATAAATAGTAAATTGCAGATTACAAATGCATAATGGGCCTATGTACACATTAATTGTGTTATAAACCCAGAATTCAACAGCTTGATTCAGTCAATGATCCAGATGGTTCAAATTAGCTAGGTTTGCAACAATGTAGCAAATTGGTTTCTTCCTCCAATATTGATATTATGGGTTTTTTGAAAGCCTCTTAAGAAACTTATATAGGCTTAGTGAAAACTCACACCAAACAATTTTTTATTGTCCTAATACAGGTCCTCTACACAAGACATACTCCTTAAGCTTTATGGTATTCCAACCCTACAACTAGCTTCTTGTAGGATGAAATATTCAAATCTATTTTCCCACTAATCCTAGATTTGACTCTTTGCGACCAAGGTTCCCATTCAATTAGCACATCCATGTTTAAGAATTGGTCCTGACAAGAAAACGTTTTGTTGGTACAAACATTAAGACTACGGTTCTCACACAGAGGCAAATAAATGGTACCATTGTAGTATATTGCACTGGCATTTTCAGTTCTCCTGGAGGGGAGGAAGGTCTCACCCAAATCACTTCCTAGACCTATGTGAAATGACCGATAGATAATTAAGGACATTGTAGACTTAATATGAGTTATTTGAACTTTTATAAAGCTTTTGCAAACATACGTGTCCATTATATAGGCATTCACATCTGATTGTAACATAAAAAAATGCAATACACAGTGCTAACTGAACATTATGCATCACACAACATTCATATAATAATACAAAATAAATTTTAAAGAGGGAAAACAATCTCTCATTTTATTATCTTCTCTAAAACCATTACATTTAGATCCATCCATATCCTTGTGTTAAATTGGATTGCTAATAACAAGTTGGAAAACTATTGGAGGAGCTAGTCGGTAAGCCGACTAAGTCAATTAGCTGACTAATTGGAGATTAGGTCGGCCGCATAAGGTCGTGTCGGTTGACTGAACCGACAGGTAGTTATATGTAACTGTTTGTAAATCATATATATTAGGTTGTTGATCCAGATGGGAACTAGTTTCAATTCTATGTTTTGGACCCTCTTAATATAATATAATATGTTATTCTACATCTATGTTCTTATCTCTTGTCTCTGTTATGTCTGTATGCTTTAATGTGTATTATTGGTAACCCTCTGTGATCCATGAGATTACAACATTGGTTCCATTGCCGGTAGTACATATCTGAGATGACTTTAAGTAGATGATATCAGAACATGAGATTAAGAACTGGTGGGAGCATAAGATAGCAAATTATTTGTAGAATTACATGAGAAGAAACAGATTGACGACTGCTCAGGCGAAGGAGAGATTCTTCACTGAAACTCATGAGAAGTTTGTAGAATCGGTACCCCAACTTTTGAAAAAAATTCTGGATGAAAAATTCGGAAGCGACTAAGGACCAAGAGCTGCTAGAGAAACTGATTCAAGGGGGAAGAACAAACCTATCGGAGTGGTTTGAAAAGATCACCGACGAATTTTGCGAGGAGCAAGCTATAGAATAAAGAACTTCATTGGAAACCATTCAGAATAAATTCTATACATACCTTATCAAGAATTTCTTCTTCTCTCTACCGACCCCACTGTTCAAATTCCTGATAGAAAAAGGAGTGGGTCATATTGTCGAACCTCGTCCATCACTGCACGAACCGCCACCAAATTCTAGCTAGGCGGAGAAATAGAAAAAGTGGGAGAAATTTATTGTTGAAAGGGAGTGGGAATATTTCCTAAGCAAGTAAACAAAACTATCTGATATTTCTAAAGCGTCGGGTAGGCTATGGGGGGGTAGTTGGTTGTATGTCGGGGTAAAGTGAAGAGGATTCTAGTCGACTAAAAGGAGATACCATCACTAGTAATCAAAAGTCAACCTAAAAAGGAAATCGAATGGACAGTGACACACAAAGGTACGATGGATGTATAGAGAATAAAGAGAGAGAAAAGGCTGAAAAGAAGGGAAGAAAGAAGAGAAAGGGATATAGCACTACAAAGAGGAATGAGTATTAGGGTGACAGACCAAGAAAAAAATCCACCAGAGTCGGGTCATGACCGACAGGAAGAAGGTATGGATGAAGAGGCATCACCCATGGAAGAAGACTTGTGGATAGAGCAGTGTGAATCTCTCTAAATAGAAGTTCCCCAAGAGATAAGGCCTCTATCTCCAATGAATCCAAGTACTAGGATACAAGCCATTGTCGAAGAAGACCTAAGACTAAGAGCTGGTGAGTTTGGTATATGGAGCCGACTAGACGATGAGGTAAATGATGTTAATCATCTAGTGATCCATAGACTTGAGGAAGGAATCTTGGTCACGCTTCAGGCATACCATTCCAACCGAAGTATCCTCTTACTTTACCAGAAAAATGAAGGAGCACCCCCCTTGCTAAATACAGCTTTGGAGAATATAGAATAGTCAAACTTGCAGATAAATAATTGCAGTTGGACATCAAAAGGAGAAGTCAACCCAAACTGACTACTTGTTGAAGAAGAAATGACAAACAAAACAATCGATGGGAACGAAAGTTCAATCGACAACAGATTGCAAAAAGAGACAAGAAAAACATCCCACTACCCCCACCACCGCCACCTGCTGAAGGAGATAGTGACAACAAATCTGACATGGGTCACAGATCAATGCATATCCCTCTATACGAGGGTGAATAAGATCCTAGATGACATTGGTTCGTCTGTGAGTCACCAAGGGAGCAAAATTAGGTTACAGCTGAAAATCAACAGATGGCACAGTTTGTTGGTGCCTTGAGGAAAATAGCTCTAACATGTTATATGACCTTTACTGAGAGAACCCCTCAAGCATCTAAAGTAGAAATTAAAGTGCAATTCTTATCATTCTTTAAAACCTCAGTTGCAAAACATCTGGCAGCTAAAAAGTTGAAAACAACATCGCAAAATCCAGTAGAGTCTATCCGAGAGTACGACAAATGTTGGAAAGACCTCCTCAGCCAACTGCATTATGTAATTGATGAACAACTATTAATTCAGTGGTTCCTTGCAGGTTTATCACAGAAAATTCAATGAAACATAAGCCTGGAGACGTTTAAAACATACGAAGATGCACTTACTAAAGCTCTACAAGTGAATATGGATAAATATTTCCCAGCATATCCCACGGATACTAAACTGGAAGAACAACTAGAAATCATGCAAAAATCATTGAAAGAGATGAACCTTAAGAATCAAGATGTTTGGTGCACAAAATGCTCAACGGCAAAACACACAAAAGATAAATGTCGACAACACATCAACCAATAGGACGTTCGATTTGTTCATACAAAGTGCTTCTGTGACATATGCCAAGAACATGGAGAACACACAACAAAATATTTCCCGTATAACATGAAAAACGACAAAGCATCTTGGTGTGAAATCTGTGAAGTAAAAAGTCATGCCACAGTCGACTGCCACCTAAACTTAAAAAATCGACAAAACTACCAAGCAGTCTACCAAACAAACTTAGTTGCATATAACAACGATAACAATCAGCGAAGCCATGCTCAAAATGAACAGAATAATCAAAGATATGAAGGTCACCGATATGAGCGTCGATTTGACAACCGTCAGGGAGGATATGGAGGTTGAGGTCTATTCTCTGGGAATCATGAAAAACAACCACGTCGACCCATCCCGTGTTTCACATGCTATAAAGAAGGTCACCGATATGCAGACTTCCCATACAAGGACAGAACCAATTTAAAATTTTGTACTAGTTGTGGATTCAGGGATCACTCATTAGAGGATTTCCCTACTATGCTTGATAAAATCAATAAAAAGAAAATTTTAATGTCTTTCCATGCATTCAAAAACATGATGTAATCAATACAAATAATCTGCACATAGTAACCTGACAAGGGACAAAAATTAGGAGTGATAATCCATGCATAAGCAAAATAAAAGAAAAGAACGATTATCCTCACCTAGCTAAACAAAAAAATTATATAAAAATGCAACAAATATATTTAAAGAATTTTCTCAACAAGAAGAAGCTGATGATAGTCAACAAAGCACAGTTAAAGAATTAATACGTTTAGTACAAGAGGATAAAGTGGTATCTCAATTCATTGAATTATTGTATAATATGAAACACAACAATAATACAGAAAAACAAATAAAAAACATTTGCAATCTAAACCAAAAGGAAAAAAGTGATGCCGACCCACTTGTCAACCTAGAATTTTTTTAGGATACCATGTCTGACAAGTTGTACTCAACTTCATCTCACAAGTAAACATTATGACTCGCGACACTTGGGAACAATTGGGTAGACCTTGACTATATGAGTCAGTAATATACCTCAAATTAGCCGACCAAGGTCTGATCGAACCTATCAGAGTTTGGAGAAATGTCGATACAACAATAAAAGGAATATTGACCAAAGTCGACTTTGAAATTATTGACCCTAAGGAAGGATACAGTTCCTTCCCAGCGTTAGTAGGTTGACCTTAGGGAATAAAAATGAAATCATTGATATCTTTAGACAAAGAAAGGATCAAACTAAAAGGGAATGGAAAAAAAGTCATAGTACCTATCCATCCATCCCAAGGAGAACCTTGGATAGAACCTATTGATGAAAAAGTCGACATCTGACAATTATATCAAATACAAAATAATGAAGACTACACATAACCCAATGCATATGGTTAACTTCACTTAGGAAATCAAGAATCAATAGGATACAACTCAGATGAAGAATTATATGATTGAGAAGTCGAAAACTACAAAACACAACAAAGAGGTTGCTGGACCATTCAAACAATGCAAAAGAAACCAGTCCAATGTTTCTTGGTTTCCATCATCCCAAAAATATTTGAAAAGAAAAGCAGGGAATACCCTACCCTAAAACCAACAAATGTAAGTATCAAACAAATCCCAAGATACAAAGAAAAAGAATCACCAGCTATGCATATAGAACAAGTATCTAAAAACATTGGTCAACATGGCCGACTACAAATCCTAGTAGAAACCTTCATAGGACAAGCTGCTAGATGGTGGGATACCCATCAATCAAGATTGCAGACATGGACAACAGCTTCAACTTACTTTGTAGAAAGATTCAGAGGAAAAAGGTTAACCAATAAATCCCAAATGCCTATGTTCATCCAAGGGAAGGACCTAGAAGAGCACATAAGAACATGTGAAAAAGAGTGGAAAAGACTTGGGTCTAAGGACGAAGATGCATGGCCACACCTGTTTCCATCGATGTTATCTGACTTACCAAACAAATGGTACAAAATGGAAGAAGCACGGGGTGAAACATTCCTATGGCATGAACTTAGAGAGAAATTTATCAAAGAATTTAGATTTATACCACAAAACGAAAAGTTAGTCGAAACTACAAAACAAATCAAGGCATTTATAGAACCGACCGAGAACAAGACCCTAACACAAAATTATGACCGACCAACAATAACATGTAATAATATAAAAACCAAGACAACACCATAGTCAACAAGACTACAAATGGAAAATGAAAATCCAGAAGGGAAAATCTTTCGATGGAAATCATACCATGCAGAAACAAGAAAACCAATTCGCACAATACTCAAAGTCGAGACAGCCGACAAAGAAATCGACCGAATGACTGCAGCAGACTTTTCTGCTACATTTTCACAGTTTAAGGAAGCGATCCAACCAATAAATGAAGCCAAATCACCATAATGGTTATATGATAAAGTAAAAACTAAAGAATTCGACATCTCAAATGATGATCAACCAAAAAAGGAAAAAATTGGTGATTACTGGAGTGAAGAACAAACAACATAAATAGTAAACTTACTAAAAGAATTCCAGGATGTATTTACTAGAGACTACAAATATCTCAAAGGTCTAGTCCATGAAATGGGTGAAATCAAGATCGACATCAAACTTGATGTCCGACCTATAAAGAAGAGGCCATATAAATTAGCTCATAAATACAAAGAGATAGTCAAGAAAGAGATTGATAATATGCTTGTAGCAGGAATTATATACCCTATTGACCAATCGAAATGGGCAAGTCCAATTTTTATTCAATCAAAGAAACACGACCTGACAATTAAAAAAAGTCACCTTAACACACCCATTTCCAACACCCTATGCAGATGAAATCCTAAATGAAGTCACAGGACATGAATGCTACTCGTTCACAGATGGATTCTCATGTTATAACCAAGTACCAATATCTAAAGAATACCAGATAAATACAACATTCGCATGTGAATTTGGCTCATTTTTTTTACAGAGTTATGCCTTTTGGTTTAAAAAACACACCTACAGTATTTTCGAGAATTGTGGTCAAAACATTTCAAGAATATATTTACAAAACAACGGCAGTATATTTCGATGATTGGACAATATACTCTATGTTGAAATATTATTGCAAATGGATAAGGCTCATGTTGGAACAATGCCGAAAAATACGGCTATCTTTGAACATAAGGAAATGCATATTTCTAACCCCTATAGGGATACTATTAGGACACATTGTCTGCAAAGAAGGCATCAAGGTCGACTTTGCAAAAATAAAAATTATCCTCTACTTAAAACCATTGGTGAACCCAAAACAAGTCAGGGTACTACTTGGTCATACAGGATATTACAGGAAATTCATAAGATACTATTTAGATATGACCTATCCATTGGAAGAACTATTAAGAGAAGATCAAGAGTTCTACTGGACAGAGGAATGCAACATATCATTTGAAACAGTAAAAAGGAAGCTAGTTGAAGCACCCATTCTAAGGTTCCCGAATTGGTCGACCAAATTTCACGTACACATCGACGCATCAGGCCTAGCAATAGGAGAAATCTTAACTCAACCAATGGACGACGGAATGGACTACCCCATAGTTTATAGTAGTAAAAAACTAAATAAAGCAGAAAGAAACTATTCAACAATAGAGAGAGAATCCTTAGGAATGGTTTTTGCACTACAGAAGTATCGACATTACCTACTAGCCAACCATTTCATTTGTTATACTAACCACCAAGCATTAAAATACTTGTAAATAAATCCTTACACCATGGGAGAATTTTTCGATGGCTACTTCTATTCCAATAATTTGAATTTGAATTCGTTGTTAGACCAGGAAAATTAAATGTCAGACCCGACTGCTTATCACGAATCGACATAGGAGAGAAACTGATAGGATTCGAATACGACCTACCAGATGCACATTTATTTCGAATAGATGTAGTCCCAGTAGAATTAGAGGAAATTGCTCAATTCTTAGAAAATGGACAAGCACCAGAGGGCATGAGCATGAAAAAGAAACAAATCTTAGCCTTGAAAGTTGTACCGTGTAGCCTCATAAATGGATTTTTATATAAAATGGGCCTGGACGACATCCTCATAAGATGTGTATTAGAACATCAAAGAAATAATATCATGTATGAAGCACACTATGGACCGATGGGAGGACATTTTCAAGAAGACACAACTGCAAAGAAAATCCAACAGTCAGGGCTATGGTGGCCAACACTATACAAATATTGTAAGAAATTTGTAAGCCAATGCGATAGATGCCAATGACTGGGTCGACCTCTGCCTAGTATAGAAATTCCCTTGATATCAGTAAACCTAAGTTTGACATTTGAGATTTGGGCCATCGACTTCATAGAACCATTCCCCATACCAGCAAAAAGAACAAGTGCAAGGTACATAATAACTGTAGTAGAATATGTAGCTAAGTGGATAGAAGCATAACCAGTCGACACATGTTCCAGTGAGATAGCTGCTAGTCTATGGACAAGAAGCAGTTGTTCCACTACATTTTCGACAGCAAACACCTATCATAGTAGATATTTTACATGTCAATGTCGAACAAGGCAGGAAGGACCGACTGATGCAATTAAGCAAGCTAGAAGAACATCGAATGATTTCTCTACAACACCAAGAAATCCAAAAACAATAGTAGAAGGCTTGGCATGATCACAAAATCAAAAGCAAGAATCTGTCAGTAGGGGATCTCGCCTTACTATACAACAGTCGAGTAAATTGAAAGCCCAAAAAGTTACATACATAATGGAATGGACCCTATGTTGTCAAAGAGATTCATGCCAATGGATCAGTCTGTTAAATTTCCATATGCTTAGCTAAGACATTAGTATTTTATTTCATAACAAAAGCATATAAACAGGATCACTGAAAGATAGACAAGCACAACCATACAAAAGGAACACAAATATTTATCCTGGGAAAACCCTAAAGGGAAAAACCCAGCAAAAGATTCCTCAATATAGATGCCCCAAAAAGATAAAAGATAAAACCAGCAAGGAGATCAAAGCCTGATCCTCCTCCTTCTCCATCTACTTCTCTTCTCCACTAATGCGCTACACAAGTGAGAGTGTGTGTCACTAATGAGGAGCACTACACCTCTATTTATATTCATCCATTCACTTAAGTTAACTCATTTGACATGTAGGATTGAGTTAAATCATGTAGGCTCAAGTTACACATGTAGGCTCAAGTAACCACACTGGGGTGCTAATGACCCACCTTTACAATTAGAGGGGACTACCTCATGACTCTTATTAGATCTTCCGATTAGGAGCATCGGGGTACAATGTAATACAAGTGGTTCTCCCGGTAGGACCATCGGGGACCACAAAAATATAAATATAGAATATTCTTCGAAGTTACAATATTTCAACACTCCCCCTTAATGAGAAGGGTATTCTATAGCAACATCAACAACACATTAGAGAGAATTTGAC
>LPNX010216904.1:649032-657294 GCA_001517045.1 Pseudotsuga menziesii | reverse complement strand
TAAAACATATGCATAACGACAAATTCTTATGCATCATGCAACTGTTTAGTCAATACAACATTCATCCATATCTCACATAAACTTTGTAGATGCCTTCCATCTCCACCATGGCATTATTGAGATTGTGCACTAATCCAATATGTCAGCAAAGAGGTTTGATAAGTAGCAATGGAGAGTTGTATAGCACCATGATCTACTTACCCATCACATGCATATTAGTAGTATACAGTCATTAATGCAAACAATATATCATGCATAACACATCAACTGAATATAATCAAATGCATAACAAAACAATATCATTAAATGACAATTGAATACTTATATTTTGTTTGTTTCATGGGTAGACTCCTTCTTGATCATTCTGCTTCATCATCTTCTTCATTCATGAAATCATCATTTCTTATCCAGATGATAAGATGGATGAGAGGTTCTTTAAGAATTGAGTTCTTCATATTCCTCATCGCTTGAGGGATCTTCTTTGAATGGTGAGAGCTTGATATTCAATTGCTTCCATCGAGCTTCTTCTTCTTCCCAAAGTCTGTTGAAAGTAATTAATTCCTTCTGGCACACATTCTTTGCATGAATGAATCCCATGATCCTGGGAGGCCATTCAAGGTGGCTATCACCACTTCTGCATTCTGGATCTTCACATTCTTCAACTGTTTTCTCAAAGCCATCTTCTGATTTAAGTTCTTATCTTCAAATAGCTTGGTCAAGGAATCAAACATCTTCAGTGTCTTTGGGGAGACACTTGTGGTACAAGTTGATTCATGACTGAATCAGTAATGATCTTCTTGGCCTTGACCAAGTTCTTCTTGTGTAAGGCTTCTAGACTCATCTCCCTCTCGAATTGGAACCTATATACTCATGTAGGTGTCCAAACCATTTTCTTCAAAGAGATCATATACTTATAGGCTTGGAATTTGTCAACTTCACCAAGCTTATCATCAAGTTAATGTGATAGATCACTTTGAAATGAGAACCTCAAATGAAAATAGCAAAGGATTAGATCTTACCGATTTGAGGTGTCCGTCTTGGTTCCGAAGCTCGCTGATCTAGGGTTTGTCACAGAAACCCTAATTTCAAAAACTTGGAATCTTTCAAATATTATTGGATATATATATAGGTCTCTTCAAATGGAGCTGTCCAATGTACTCCATTTCTGAAAATAGTGGAGAGAAGCTCCCGGAACAGGAAGCCCTAATTTTCCCATTTCTTCAGCAGAAATCCTGTTACTGTTTCTATGATATCTCTTAAATTTATGCTCCTCTATGTCTAACATTTTGTACTGAGGTAACCTCGCATGTCTCTGATCCAACATCATATTTTTCATCAGAATTTGTTTCACCATTTGGGATTTATGATCCTTTTCCCAAGGTGACCTATTACAGGACTATTCAGAACAACGAAGTTGTACGGAATTCCACATGTCACTGGTTCATCTTCTAAGTCGTATATTCGGACCACCAAAATTAAAGTCCGTGTCCTTTCTGGAACATCTTCAGGAATTCCATTTAGACCTCTGTATCCCAAGATATTGCAATTCTCCCCAGGTGTCCTATTTAGGGATGAATTCTGGAAGAGGTTGGAACCCTAACTTGGAGAGAACATATCTCCTGGAATACAACGAATCTAAGGATGAATTTTGGACACAGTGTTCATCAGGATTTTATATCCTGCCCCTGAAATTTTCAGCTCCTTATCCTTCCGAAATCTTGGAATATAGCGAATGTACCAAAATGTAGCAGTTTTAGTATTTAGGGTGTTTCTAGCTCGGGGTAAAACTAGGGTTTGACTTTCCCAGAGTTTCACCCAACCAAATTTCTTGATCCAGGTCTCTAAAATTCGATTTTTATGAGGATAAAAATCCTATGCTGGTCTCACTCAAAAATTCCTCTTCTGTAGAAATCCCTAATTTCCACATCGAAAACTGAAAATGCTCGGAATCGAATTCTGCTTCGACAGAAAGATGCGCCCTTCAATGGAGAGTGTTCCTATCATACTTTTACTGATGGATTGTGGAGAGAGACCAAAAAATAAATAATCCCTAGCTTCTGAAGCTGCACAATGTCTTCTTCTCAGGTTAGCTCTGATACCATGTTAAATTTCCATATGCTTAGCTAAGACATTAGTATTTTATTTCATAACAAAAGCATATAAACAGGATCACTGAAAGATAGACAAGCACAACCATACAAAAGGAACACAAAGATTTATCTTGGGAAAACCCTAAAGGGAAAAACCCAGAAAAAGCTTCCTCAATATAGATGCCCCAAAAAGATAAAAGATAAAACCAGCAAGGAGATCAAATCCTGATCCTCCTCCTTCTCCATCTACTTCTCTTCTCCACTAATGCGCTACACAAGTGAGAGTGTGTGTCACTAATGAGGAGCACTACACCTCTATTTATATTCATCCATTCACTTAAGTTAACTCATTTGACATGTAGGCTCAAGTCACCACACTGGGGTGCTAATGACCCACCTTTACAATTAGAGGGGACTACCTCATGACTCTTATTAGATCTTCCGATTAGGAGCATCGGGGTACAATGTAATACAAGTTGTTCTCCCGGTAGGACCATCGGGGACCATAAAAAGATACATATAGAATATTCTTCAAAGTTACAATATTTCAACACAGTACAACTAAGGACGTTACAAGGCATAGTATTTAGAAAAATTGTTAATGGTGTGAGACTAAAATGGTACAAAAATTAAAACATGTTCTAAAAATTAAATCAAACCCCTCCACATACCACCATCGACCGCTCACATGATTGACATCGACCAACGACCTCGAAGGTCAAATCATGCCTTCATGACTACGGTCAAAAAGAGCACCATTAACGCAAAACCCAGAGACCACATTGGAACATCACTTCTGCCATTAATACACCTATCGATAGAAATGTAAAACACCCCACCTATAAATATCGGACCAGAAAAGGATCATTTACAATATTTTGAAGAGATAGAGCAATTCAGCAATTAGAAAGTTGAGCACTGAGAACCTATAAGAAAAGTTGACCAAGAAACTGACAAGATGGCACCAAAACAAACCAGAGTCGTAGCTGCAAAGACAAAGGAAATGCAATCTTCTAAAACCCCATTGATTAGAAGGTTAAGAAACATAAAAAATGCCAAGGTACAAGAAACCTCATGGGAGAAAACATGGGTTGAAATCAAGGAATGGGCTTATGTCGATAAGAAACCAACATAAGCAGTAGAGAAGATAAACCACAGCTCCATTATGAACTACATGAACACACCATTCATGGCGATTTTTGGAGGAACCAAGGAAACAACAGTAAAATTCATTATTAGCCAGTACCACAACAAGAAATTTTACTTCGACAGACCAGTCGAAATATCTGGAGAAGTCATGTACAAACTAACTGGTCTCTCCAACCAAGGTGACCCAGTCCCTGTCGATATAAAAGAAGGACTGGTAGAACGTTTAACTAGAACACCCTCTGGGAAGAATTCAAAAGGGCTAATGATTAGCTAGATACAAGCCTGGATGCCACAAATCATGGCCAAAATCATAGTAACAGGGCTCACACCTACAGGCTGAGGGAGGGACCTAAAGTTGGATATGTTAGAGGCAAAATACACAATAGTAAAAACAGGAAAAGTATACAGATGGACTCAGCATGTCGCTGACATGCTCAAAACTATCTATGAGAAATTTCAGGAGTCAGACAAGATTATAAGGTTCCTGTCTCTAATAATATAGATAGTGACATACCACTTGTGCCTAGTCAGAGACAAGTAGTTCCAAGAGCCGGAAAAATTCCACATGTGGAGGTTCAAGCGATTTGTGCAGATTGGAACACGAAAAGAACTAGCAATTGGAAAGGTATTGTTGGAAACCTGGCTCCAACACCTGAAAATCCAGATGACCAGATGGAGGATGCCTCAAAAAATTTGACGAAGTCTACCAAAAACTACACACATTGAACTAGAGCTCGAACACACTGCGGTTTGGTATATTCAGTGTGAAAAAGAAAAAGCAAAGCCTCTCAATTATTACCCAATAGTCGAAGAGATCTTCCGTGAACTAGCTCAACAATCCGCCACAAAGTTGTCGATACTAGCAAAAGCCAAGGAAGGCAACCTAGAAATTGAAGAACCACTGACATACTAGGAGAAGGAAGAAGACTATGAACTCCTACTACACATCATCACCTTTGTGTCAGAAGAAACACCAACAAAGGACACCAATAGATTGCAAATAACAATCATACCACCAACGACCCAAAGGGGAAGTATACCGACAGAGCAGCAGGTAACCAAACCGGCTGAAGAAAGTATCAACCCAGTTCAACAGCAAGATGGAGGGGAAGAACTAGAGGAATACATTGAGCCCGACAATCCTGAATATGCCATAACCAAAGACACAATTAAAAAGCTAGCAAAAGAAATAGCAGCCGTAAGAAAAAAGACAATGAAAACAAAAGGGAAGGGGAAGCGCAAACTGATCCTTTCAGAATCAGAAGATGAAGAGGAACTAACAGCTACCACTGTCAACATCATATAATACATTGTAGCGAACAAAGTTTTGGTTGAGACACAGTTCAAACGCTTTTTCAAGTCGGGAGCACAACAAAGTCGACCTAAAAAGGTAAAAAGCACAAACACTTCAATGGCTGAAAACATTGTAGATTTAGTTTCTACACCTCCACCCCCATCTCCAAACCAGATCATAAAGGAAGAAATTCCATAACTACCCACTATAAGCCAAGTCAACATATGCAAAAATTCTATGCCAAAAACCTTGAAAGAGAGGTTCAATCAGGACAGTGATTTCAAGGCAGCTCATTCCTTCACAACCTGGACAAATACCCCAGAAGCCAAGGTCTATGGGAATTATAAAATCAACATTTGTTCCTGTAGCGGGGTCCGTCCAAAGTATGCCGAGTATGAATATTTTGTTCCTGGGGGTCATCATCACATTTTTTCAGGTATTTCTTGTTTTTGGGGTAGCGGGGTCCGTCCAAAGTATGCCGAGTGGGTACTCGTTGGATGCGGAATTTAATTCCGCATCGTTGTCATCATCACATTTTTTCAGGTATTTCTTGTTTTTGGGGTAGCGAGGTCCGTAAAAAGTATGCCGAGTGGGTACTCGTTGGATGCAGAATTTAATTCTGCATCCAACGAACTCTCCCGATCGAAATTTGAGTTAAAACACGGGGATATATGTCAAAAATACAAAAAAAAACATAGTTTTTTTTAGGATACCTATCCCCAAATTTATATTAAAAAAGTGTTTAAGACCTATACGGTATTTCAAATTTAAAGAAATTTCATTGGCTAACACATGATGACATGGAATTTGAGTTAAAGTTAAAAGGCCCATTTTGAGTTGAAATTTCCTCTAATGCTTTAGCAGACCCGACAGACTCGACAACAAATTCAAGCATTGGAAAAGAGAAAGAGCACTGAGGAAGCACTGAGAAGCACAATACAAGATCAAATCGTTTTGGAGATAGCCAAACTGCAGAGACTCAAGAGACAAGCACACCAATGGGTGCAGCAGGCACTCCCGAGCTTGGAGAAATTAGACACCATCTACCCGTAGAGGAAAAGACTGCTGGAAATAGCAGAAGAAAAAGACCAGTTCATGGGACCCAACATGGAAAGAATAGCAGACCTTTCCATTCAGGATAAGATGTCGACGTTATCAAGCATTACAACACTGGCCATTGACATCCAGAAAGTACTTCAAAGTTGGATAGAATTCCAACATCAACTGGTCATTACAGCAGAATCAATTGTCGAAGTATGTATACATAAGTGAACAACCATTCGACTTCATAGCCCATGAAAGACAAACAAGAAAATAATTATCTTAGACAGTAAAATATTTTGAATACCTCCCATATTTCTTCGGGACAAAGAAAGATTTTGTTCCTGGGGAAGATGTTGGATGAGCTAGTTGGTAAGCCTACTAAGTCGATTAGTCGACTAATTGGAGATTAGGTCAGCCGCATAAGGTCATGGTTGTTGACCAAACCGACAGGTATTATATGTAACTGTTTGTAAATCATATATATTAGGCTGTTAAGCCAGATGGGAACTAGGTTCAATTCTGTGTTTTGGACCCTCTTAATATAATATAATCTATTATTCTACATCTATGTTCTTATCTCTTGTCTTTGTTATTTATACATGATTTAATGTGTATTATTGGTAACCCTCTGTGATCTGTGAGATTACAACAAAACCATCCTCTATATCAGGTGAAGTCAACAATATCTTACTAATGAGATGGAGAAAAGGCAGCCTCTTTCCCTCTCTACTTTCAAATTGGCCTTGGAAAAAGTTTATATGTACATAGATTGTGTAAAGGCACTGGGTACTCACTAGATATGACTCAGGGTCCACTGTCCACTTTTATGGGAAACTCTCAAGGATGAAGATGAATTAGGATGTTGGGCTAAGTTTATTGCACAATTTGGGTTCAGAGACATAGAATATCAAAGAAATATTCCCTAGAGTGGATAAGAACTTATTTCATTTCCTTATCTCTAGAATAAATTGAAATAGAGTCCTATTGCTAGGTTGTTGTAGTTCGGACCTGCAAAATATTCAATTGGGTATATATGTTGGGTGATGAAATTGTCTATATTTTGTTGCATGTTCATTGTATTTTCCCCATTACCTATTGTCTAATTTTCCTACTACTATCCATTCTGTCTAAACTATTTGAATAACCTATAGAGTTTCATATACTCTCACAATGTATCCTTTGCAACCCATAGTAAAAGGAATTGTTAATTCAACACTTCAGCCCAAGATTTTGAATCAACAGTAAGAGCATAATCTTTGACACTTACACCAAGACAAGTGGACATACAACTTACCCCAACATGTAGGAGATTAGAACAACTCATGCCCTATGTAGACAAATAACTTAGGAATAATCTAAATTTTGACAAACCTTAGAGAGTCAACTTAAAACCTTAGAACATGGACATAGAGCTTTATAATCCTCTTAAGAGGTCGTGATATCCCTAAAGTTGTAACTCAAACCAAACCCCAACCTTCAACCTCCTTGTTTGGCTTAAGTGGCTGATCCCCTTCCCCAAGGTTTAATCCTACCTTAGAGCATGTTCCTTGACGAGTTATAATAAAACTTCTGATAAAGATATCCAACCTTGTTTTCCTAAACGAAAGATGTCATGTAAATATCACAAGTTAAAGACTCAATTAAACCCCTAATTATTGCGCCCTTAAGACAGGTACTAAATCATAAATTCAATATGCCTGATACTGATCATGTTAAAACTGTTGAGCTTATGGCAGTGCAAGAGGAGAAGGAGCAATCTTGTAAAGAGGTGATATTGTATAAAGAGCAATGTTAACAATATAGGGCAGTGAATGAAAGGTTGGTAACTGACTTACCAGTCGTAGGCCCTTCATAGTTAGCCTTTCATTTAGAAAAATCAATGCAAGGAACCAACCTGGGATTCACATGAAAAAAGAATTCATTGAATGCAAAGGGTTAAATCATTAAACAGAAGATCTCAAGAAGTAAAATAATAGAGTGCGAGAATGAGGCACCTCTTTGCAATAGAACTCGAACCCTTGGCTCCCTCCAAATCACCTATCTCCCTTTTCTTTCTCTTCGGAGGTCCTGATACAGTGGATGGATGAAATGCTAGAGAGGACTCCAAATCTCCCTAGTTATCTCCATTTGCTAGCTTGTCGGAGGTCCTGATACTATGGATGGACGAAATACTACTGTGAATGTCCCTATCGCATTCGAACTCGAACCTAGCGTAAGGCTCTCTCCAAATCGACAACTATCTCCCTCTGTTTTCTTACTCATCGAAGGTCCAAAGGATGGACAAAATGCTATAGAGGAAGTTGCACAGGCATGAGAGGTCATAAAATCATGTAGCTGGTGGATAATGTAAAATGTGTTTTATTAAGTTGACAAGGGCCATAAATCCAATCTCAATCATGCAATGCCTTATTTAAAACAATTTTCTTGTCTTACCTTTATGTTGTTATCCATCATTTAATGTGTGTACTTCCCCGTCTAATGTGCCATGTTGTTCGTCCACAAGTGAATTGATCCTCCTTAATCCTTAAATCATGCATTCATCAATTACAAATATGTCTTAACATTGGATAACTGTAGTCATATTGCATCAATACCTTCCTCTTACATCGAGTAATGTTAAAGTTGACTTAGATCTTGATTGTATTGATTTTTTATCAGTAACCTAATTTGATTGCTTTTGAGGTT